>RJVU01035392.1:1301040-1312910 GCA_003731715.1 Anabarilius grahami
GAGTACTAGAATTACTTGCCTGCCTTGTCTGTTCAAAGCTTTACCCACTAACATGAATAATGTTTTATGGCTATACTTGATAATTTAACACAACATAACATATTGCCAAAGCATTATTCAGAATTAATCAGAAAATATGTCAGTGTATAGTATACCTTAACATGCTTCTGAGCAATGGACTATAAAAACAAAATAAGAAGCAGGTTTAAGGTCAGACATGGATTTAGAGCAACAGAACAGAAGGAAACTATGAAGTCATGGCTGTTTGAGAGGTTAAACTTCTTTTTGGCAATGGTGACACTTTGGCGCGATTTCACGATAAGCAAACGGACAGCTGCCCCTACCCCCAGCTTTAGGTAGCGTCAACCGATACGAATTTACAAAGCGGGGGTAGAAAACAGCCCTGTTCCCTCTAAGCACACGTAAATGGTGATGAGTATATTAAAACTTGATACAAACAACAGCTGCTCAATTCAACTTTGTGATTCAGCACGAATAAGGAGTAAACTTCTGAAAGTCTGTGGGAAGATTAAAAATACATCCCAAGATGTTTTACTCTTTATTCAAAGTCTTCAAAGATTTTTTGTATAGTCAAAAGTCCCTTTCCGGGGGGCATTAACGAATTAACAAATTAAATAAAAATGCAAAATTGTCATTCTGACAGTAAATACTACAAAAAATACAAAAAGAAGCTTCATGAGTAAATAGACAGTGTATATACAGATATGGAAAAAATTAAGAGACCACTTAACATTGATTTCTGAACTTGGAGTGGTCTCTTCATTTTTTCCATAGCTGTGTGTATATATATATATGATACAATATATATATATATATATATATATAGTATGTGTGTGTAAATCGCATGTGTCCCTATTTGAGGGAAAACTAAATTAAAGACAAAATCAATGGGAAAACATCCAAGAGTAAAAGTACAGATACCCTAATAAAATATTACTCCAGTAAAATATAAATACTCATTTTTATTCTTTCTTGAGTAAAAGTACAAAAGTACTTGATTTTGATATACCTGTGTTAAAAGTAAAAAGTACTGATCGATGAACTTTTTTATTCTAGCAAGTAGGGCTGCACGATTAATTGCATGCGATTGTCACGCGCATTTCGTCAGTAAAGCCGGTTCCCTGATTACCGCTAAATCGCCATCACCTGCTTTCAAATGGAGCGGCATATAATAGACAGATGAATCGCCTTCGATAATGAACGCGATATTGCGTGGCTTGTCAGTGATCTACGGCTCTGTCTATTAAATGCCGCTCCATTTGAAAGCAGGTGATGGCGATTTAGTGGTAATCAGGGAACCGGCTTTACTGGTGAAATGCGCGTGACAATCGCATGCGATTAATCGTGCAGCCCTACTAGCAAGCTCTAGTCAAATTAATCATTAGTCAGCACTAATGAGAAAGATTAGAGCAGACATTGAATATTGATCTGCAAACAAGCAAACTTTTTATTTTATTACCAAACATTATAATACACTATCAAAATTTTTTACTTCAATATACTTCAATTTATCAATTTAAGTTGATCATTCAAGTGTGCAAACAAGTGAAATAATATACCATATAGTATTTTAAAAATGAGGAAAAACTAATCCGATCAATTCAATTCACAAAGGAATCGCTCAGTATGATTTGTAAACCAATTTATCAGGTTCAGAGGAAAGAATCAGCTCGTTCATGAATTGGACATCGCTATCTCACTTCAAAAAGTATGATATCATGCTTTGGAATGTAGTGAAGTATAAGTAAAAGTTTCCCAAAATAAAAGTACTCTGATAAAGTACAGATACTCAATCTGAAAAATGAATAACAAAGTAAAAACATTTTGTTATTGTGCAACACTACAAAAATTTAACCTTTAACTGAAATAAAATTACCTAATTTTCAAGAAAGTATGGCTGTTTGGACTTAGCATTAAGGTTTCCTTAGCATTTAGTCTCAGAAACATTTCATAAAACAAACAAAGAACAAAAAAGGGTTTGCTGGCAGTAAGAGAACAAGAAGATGACTGATAAATGGCACTAAGCAGAAATAATAAGATTATTATTTTTCTTTTACCATGAATCGAAGTGAATTAAATTACCCTGAATTGAAAGGTCTGGAGCAGATGGGTCAGAACTGATCCATGCATAATACAAAAGCTACGACTAATCATTTGCCTCAGCTGGTCATACCTAAATGAAGCCAGTGGCAGTGTGCAAAGAAGGTAATTCCGATTTCCTATCTCGACCAACTGTGTGTGGCTGTGGACATCGTGATTACATTACACTGCACAGTCGCAATGGAAAAAAACAGCTGTGAAACCAGAATCCAAAATGAACACTTGTCTAGCACCAAATGTAACAAAAACATTAGCAATCAACTGCACAAATGATAATCTGAATCTGACTTATGTAAGTGACGTTTCAAATCAAAGATACACAAACACCAGAAAACCTCTGTCGAGACTCGAACTTAATGCAAACAAGTTTTACCTCAGAAGTTTATCTAGAAGGAATCTTTTTCTTCAGAACTCCATGTGTCAACATATGTAATACAATTCCTCACATTAAGCCACCAAAGTGAAAATATGAGGAGCAAAATTATAGTGTGCATAAGGGAAATGACAATGACCTGCACTGTTTGTCACTAATTTGCAAGGAAAAGCTAAGTAAAATGAGGCATGTACAAAAGTCAAAACAAAATATAATTTGAAATATTAAATTACAAATAATTGTTTTTGAAAAGAAATTAATATTTTGTATTCAGCAAGGATGCATGAAATTAATCAAAAGTGACAAGTAGCGACACTTTATATTAAAAAAAGATTTCTATTTAATCTATTCAAAGAATCCTGAAAAAAGTATCATATTTTCAACAAAAATATTAAGCAATCACAGCTGTTTCCAAATTTGATAATTAGAAATGTTTCTTGATCACCAAATCAGCATATTAAAATGATTTCTGAAGGATCATGTGACACTAACGACTGAAGTAATGATGCTGAAAATTCAGCTTTCCTATCACAGGAATTTCATTTTAAATTTAAGAAAATTGTAATAATATTTCACAATATTACTGTTTTATTACTGATTACTAATATTTCACAATATTACTGACTTCGATACCAAGTCGGTACTGAAATTTTAAAAATGTAAAGCTTTGAGCACTGTTGAACGGATACATAACCACCTCTGATTGGCCACTGCGTTCACGTGCTCATCAGATACTGTCTGTGATTGGCTACAATGATCAACACTTCAAAAACATGTTGTAAATAGACATCAATGACTCTCTTCACCGAGTGCTTACACAGATACACATAAAAGCAGGCATCTATCAGGGGACCTGCTTTCAAATGCTCCCGCTTTCAAATTCAAACACTTCCGTGTGCTTTCAAACGCTCCCGTGTGTTAATCATTGTAGCCAATCACATACATTTTGATTAGCGCGTGAACAATCAGAAGTGGTATTGAAGTCTGTACTTTTTACAACCCTACTAAGCACAAAAGACTTCTTTCAAAAACATTTAAAAATCTTACCAATCCCAAACTGTTAAAAAGACAGTGTAAATAATATAAATGAAAAATAAGTAGTACATGGAATAATTACATGGTGTTTGCGTAACACTTGACAAAAACTTTGTATAAAAATATTCGTTAAGAACAGCCAAGACAGTTTGAGAAGAATCAAACGTATGCTAGATAGACTAGAACCTGGAGGAAAGGAAAAGTAAAAGGAAAGAAGAAATTGAGGGGCGGAACAGAGGGACTTGCGGATGTTCTCACCTCTAGTGGGGAGGAGAGGGTGACGGTGGGGGAACTGAGGCTACGGGGTCTGCGCACTTGTGGTTCGCTTAGATGGCCGCTGGAGGAGGAAGGGGTGGAAGCGGGGGGCGTGGCTGCTGTAGCGCCCCCTACTGCCGCAGCTGAGGTACTGGCTCCATCTTCAGTGTGCTGTTGGGCAAAGAGAAGGGTTAGCTAGCTAGCCACTACAAGGTCTGGTCCATGGGCGCACCATCCAAGAACGAGCCTAGCTGGAGTGCATTCAAGGTTTACAAGAGGTCCAGAATCGAGAGCAAGGTCTAAAATACTATATTAGGAAATGAAGGCTAATTAAACTGATTAAATTATCAATAACTAAGGTTTAATTTGATAGCATAGACAAACGTGGTCTGTTGGGTTTATAAATGGATGGAATATTTTAAGGTAGTTAAAAGATTGGAGAGCAGTTAAATAGGAACTATTTTGCTTTTTTACATTTCCATCTTTCTTTAGTGTGTAATGTTGCTGTTTGAGCAAGAAAAATGTCTGCAAATTTACAAAGCACAAAGTCGGTTCCAAAGGGAGTTAATCTCTATATCAGTAAGCGCTGTTTCTGAACTCCCTGAAACATCTCGTCTTGAGTTCTCTTCCAGGAAAACGATATCCCTCAATATCCCTCATTTAAATAATTCCTGCCTAAGCATATGCAAAATAAAAGGGATTAGATCTGGTTGAGCTGCAATAGTAGTGAAACTTGCGGTTTTTGGGTCGTGGCATTTCCAAAAACACGCTTGAAGTGGCTGACCAATCACAACACTCTGGTCCAGCTGACCAATCCGAGCACATTGCTCTTTTTGGAAGGAGGGGCTTCATAGAAACAGAGCGTTACTGACAGACTGGGAAGAGAGGTGCTGCAATGTAAAATAAGTGAAAAGTAATGTTGTTGTTTTTTTAACGTTCAAGCATGAAAACCTATTCCAGTAGACCCCATAATCAAAATCAATACTTTGTAAATTGGCATAATAGGTTCTCTGTAAATAAGCCTTTTTATTTGTTCAGTTTTAAAAGAGAAAAAGGAATGAAGCACATCTTACAAAGGATGAAGAATAGAGTTTACTAGGACAAAGAAGAGGAAGATAAGATATAGATCAAGAGGGACCAGAGTAGCAATAAATAGATCAAGGGAACACACAACGCTTGGCAGAACAAACAACATCCAGAGATTGTGAAGGGATGAGTACACAATAACATGGTTGCGAACAGATAAAGGCAGAACAATAAAAAACGATGAGATTGAAGCAGTAGAGAAGAAACATAGGTCATAAAGAAGGAACGTATAAAAAGTCTCTCAGATTTGACAGTGGATGATGCTGGAAAAACATCTGATGAAGAATAGACCTCTGCTAGCTTTAGCTAGGCTACACTAGATTACCATACCTGCAGAATGGGCCGCGTCCAGGTGGTGCTACGGTTATTATGGTTGACATAGTATGTTCGCCCCTTTGGGTCCTTGCGTTCCTCCCAGCCTGGCGGAAGGCCTGGTGTGGTCAGGGCATAGGAGGCCGATGGAGACTGAACAAAGTGAAAGGAACAGATGAGTTTGTATATTCAAAGGCCAAAGAAGCAGTAAAAACTTGCCGAGATTAAAATCCGTTTGGATTTATTCATTGGAGCAGGACTGACAGTGATATCAGGGTCATGTTTATATAAAAACCCTTGTTAACTGATTTGACATTTAATATGATGAAAGTGGGAATATTGCACACCTAAATCCAGAATACTAACACATTTTTACAGACACAAATGTAGATATAAACACACTCACAAGAACACCTAAGCAACACAACATACAAAACACACTCCGGTCTAGGTGACATTACGAACACATTTGAATATTATCCGATAAATGTGTCTGGGTGACTTTATATGTAGGGTGAAGATGGAAGTCGAGGTGTAAACCAAACCTTTACAATCTCTAATGTTATGGTTATACACAACAAAAAAAAACTATGGAAGCTTGTTTCCGCCACTGAATAAAAATAAAGTTAATTGCGATTTTTTTATCTCACTATTCTGACTTTTTTCTCGCAATTGTTTACATCCCACAATTCGACTTTGTTCACAAAATTGCGCAATATAAACTCGAAACTGTGAGTTATAATGTCAGAATTGTGTTATATATAAACACGCAATTGCGAGTTATTAAGTCAGAATTGTGAGATATAAATTCACAATTCTGAGTAAAAGTCTTTTTTTCCTCAGAATTTAACTTTATAACATGAAGAAAATGAAATCATATGAGAAAAGAAATCAGAATTGTGAGATATAAACTCGCAATTGTGAGGGGAAAAAAACTGAATTGCGAGACAAAAAGTCAGAATAGTGAGTTTATATCCCACAATTGAGTTTATAACTTGCAATTCTTACTTTTTTTTTTCACAACTGCGAGTTTATATCTTACAATTCTGAGCAAAGAAGTCAGAATTGTGAGATGTAAACTAAAAAAAGTGTGAGAAAAAATAAAAAAGGTAATTGAGACTTATTTAGTGGCAGAAACAAGCTTCCATAAAAAATGGTATAAAACAAAAAATAAAAAATATCAGTGAAATGAAATGTGCCTATAATAAAGTGCTCCTATAATAAAAATTGTTTAATTGAAATTAATTAAAACAAATTATTAATTTATAAATATAAATTAAATTAAATTAATATAAATGTAATTATGTTCATCTTAATTAATAATAAATACCACCTCATTAGTATTAAAATGAATGAAATACAAAAATATGTTTAAAAAAATATGTAAAATGTGTTAAAAATAAGTTAATAGGGTAAAACATTCATTTTTGTTTAAAAAAAAAGAGGAAGAACCAAGAAGACAGGAGAGCACAAATGTACCAAATGTACAACATGTGGACATTACCATGGTGTCCTCAACGCCTGTGACCGTTTGTGCTCTTGTTCGTCGGGTCTGGGAGTTCTGCTGGACAATAACAGCTGCTTTTAGATAGGGCAGGCAACTGCCCAGTTTTGGGCCAGTGGGAGAGGGGAAATGAGGGCAAATGGAAGGACAGGGTCAGCCAGAAAGAGTAACGGTGAGTAGGTGGGAAAGTGATTTTAGGGTGGTTTTGGTTATTTTAAGTAATTTTTGACAGCTGAAGGGGGTGATTATGTGAAAAGTGCCCTGCAGTGCAACGTAAAGATATAGCATCCCCAAAAAATTGGAACAACAAGCAGGATGTGATTAGATGAACTCCAGTGAGTAGATTTAATATAAAATCACTGTTGAATGATTAGGATTTGAGGACACAATGAGATTTGATTTGATTACAGAATGATAAGAGAGTGCAAGAAATACCCAGGTGCTTATTTGTGGGGGGGGAAAGCATAATCAATTTTCAATTAAGTGATAATGACAGTTTCAAAATTTAGTTGTCGTCTTAAAATGACAGTAAATCATGACAGCATTCCTTTAATAAAATTCATATAATTGTAACTCCACATGTTAACAATGAAACTAAAATAAATAATAATAAAAAGCATTTCAAACTGACTTACACTTGCCTACTGACTCACCAACTATAAAAACGCAGAGGAAACAACACCTGGACAAGCTTCCCACTGGCACACAGAGTTTACATTTCAAATGCTGAAAGTATCAACTCTCAGATGGAAAATGAAATGCTTTCCATCTGTTATTATATGAACATGATAAAAGACACTCTTGTCTCAAACAGGGCCATCCTATTAGCCATCCTCTTAAGTAATGATTGCACATTTGCACTCGTGTGAAATGTCAGCCTCCTCGCACACAGGGACAGGAAGTGTGGGGGAAATGCCACCTCTCACCCACGCTAATATCAGACAGATTTGCTGTGACTATAGCAAAATTCCTCATCTGCAGGTCTGAGAAGCACTTCACAGCCAGTGACAACCATGCAACCAACCAATCAACCTCTTGTCAGAACAAAGTAGATGCGATGTAGAAAGAACATGGAAAAGGCAGTTATTTAAAAGCGGATTCAGGAGGGTGAGGAAAAGCATTTTTTTTCCCCCAGTGTAAAGGAAATGTTACTTCAAAGCTTCAAAGTTCAAGAATGTTGTTGCAGTGTGAAGGTAAAAGATTAATGTGACTACTTTATATTCATTTTATTCAGGTGGACAGTTTACACTCTTTAAAATAATCCCAGGCACTAGGAGATGCCTTGCAAAAACTTAATAGAAGAATAATAAAGAATAAGAGCTTCCAGAGTAATTCACGAGTAAATCAGGGTCGCAGATATAATACTTCATAGAAAAGTTCACCCAAAAATAAAAATTGTCATCATTTACTCACCCTGAATTTCTTTCTTCACAGGAACATGAAAAGCAGATATTGTGAAGGGCAAAAAAGGGTATCATAAAACTATATTACGAGTCTAAAAACATACAATTTACAACAGTAACAGAATTTCACCATCATTCAAAAGTTTGGGGTCAGTAAGTTTTTTTAATTTATTTTTTTTAAGGAAGATTTAACTTGATCAAAAGCGACAGCAAAGACACTTATAATGTTACAAAATATTTCTATTTCAAACAAATGCTGTTCTTTTGACTTTTATTCAAAGAATCCTGAAAACAAAAACATATGGTTTCCACAAAAGTATTAAGTAGCACATCTGTTTTCAACATTGATAACAATAAGAAATGGTTTAATCACCAAATCAGCATATTAGAATGATTTCTGAAGGACAATGTGATACTGACTAAAGACTACAGTAACAATGCTGAAAATTCAGCCTTTACATTTTAAAATATATTAAATTAGAAAACAGTTATTTTAAATTGCAAAAATATATCACATTATTACTGTTTTTGCTGTATTTTTGACCAAATAAATGCAGCTTTGGGGAGCATAAGAGACTTTTGAACGGCAGTGTAAATTCTGCCTTATATTCTGCCTTTTCCTAAAGTACGACTTTAGATTACATGGAATATAGAGCATGAGTTGTATGTATGGGCTACTTTTATGGTACATTATCATCTTTTTAGACCCTGACATGCCCTGGTTACAATATGACAAAGAGCAGCACAAACATCCATTAAAACATCTCCTTTTGTGCTCCACATAACACAGAAACAACTGCGGGTTTGGAACGACATGAGGATGAGTAAATAATGACAATTGTCATTTATGGGTGAACTACTCCAGAGTCGAGTGTTGATATGGTTCTGAACACCTTGTCAGTACATCTAGCATTCATATAAATAAAGCTCTACAAACAACTAAATCATACAAGGCTTAGAAGTAAATCCAAAGTGAGTGTGCATCACATTTGCTTTATGCCTTTATAAGGTTTAATAACTGATCTTAATTCACACTACATCCAACTCTCCTGCACGAGCTGCCAGATTGTATCTTGGAAATTCCCAGCATGCGCTGGTCTAAATGCCACGATTCAATAATGAAATGGACACCAAAACACTCAGAGACTAACCCAACCTCTTAACCCTTCCACAAACCTAATTTCAAACAGTAGCACACAGTAGCTGATGGGGCCATCAGACTGTGTCACGTGAAAACAGCCAGCAGGAAATTTTCTGAAAATAAATACATAAAAGTCTCAAGGCTGGGAATCATGCCCTTCAAATGAAGCAAAAGCGTTTCAAAGATGTGGTGGACTTCCAGTGTCTGTGTCTGTTTCCTGTCTCATGCAAACGGGAGCAGTTCACACAGTGACCTCATCCACATGGGTAATTTAATTTTACCATATGTGGCTTATCTGCTGTAAAACAGGATTTTGTAGATCATTTAAAGAGACAGCATACTACTCATCTCAAACTACTTGTATGTGCAGCCATGCATCTTAAAGCATGAAACAAATTACATTATGGATGTTTGTAAGACTAATAAAAGATTTTGGCAAGCTGTCTCTTTAAAGTGTCCCTTTTAAGTTTGTTCATTTTGTCTCCTACAATAGGTTTATATTTTCTCATAAAATACATCCCAAATAACCTCATTTCTCAAAGAGTCTGAAACTGTTCGTTTGAAGATTCGGTCTCTCTAAACCCCTCCTTTCCAAGAGCCTACTCTGCTCTGATTGGTCAGATGACCCAATCTGTTGTGATTGGTCTTCCGCTTACAGCATGTGAGGACGTAAGGACAGTAACAATGGCGTCGATTTTACCATATCAATTTGAGCCAGACAATGTTGGTAAGAACAAGTTGATCAACCCGAACCTCCATCACAAGTATGACTTGAGCAGGATGTTTCTCAGTGGTAAGTTTTTACTTAGTTTGTGGTACATTATGAGATGTTATAGCTGTGTAATTTCTCTAAATCAGCATTAACAAGAGTTTGTCCATCAATAAACTGATGTGTAAATGGAAATGTCCCTGTACGATGTGTAAATGGAAAATGTCCCTGTGCGATGACAATCAATTACAAACTCTTTTATAGAACGTAGCACTTTTTTTTTTTTCAACATTACTGAGAAAGCTGCACTGGAAAATCTGTTAAGATAACTCCCAGTCACATTATCACCATGAAAACACGCCAACTCATCCGATGACAACATAATCGCCACTATAGCTTCGATAAATCAATCCTAGAAGCTTAATAATACCCTATAAGTCACTCTGAATTATCATTTCACATGCGCACACAAAAACTACACAAACACAAAGACAGGTGCTTATGTTTCTTAGTGAACATCAGGTGACATTTTATAATGTTGACTATTGAGAAACTTACATAATATAATGCTTAACAGATCAGTGAAATATAAATATATATTTATTTTCCAAGAAACAACTACCTCTGCATGTGCATTAATGATCTGTCAAGCATTACGTAATGAGAAAATGTGTGTTATTTTATTCGACAGATATAGTAGAAAGTGGGAGGAGAGATGGAAAACATTTTCAGGAAATCATCCATGTCAGACCTGAACCTGTCTCACCTATATGAGCACCATGAGTGTCAGGAGTGTCATGGCTCCAAAGTTTATTAAAGTCAACATGAAACATTATTATTAACCCATTCTAGCAATTGTAGGTTGGGATATAATTTTTTCCATGTGGGATTGACTGGATAATGACAAGTTTTGTTTGGAGGGGAAGGAAAATAAGAGGCATCTTAAAAAGTCAAGTTGTTTGATGAGCAGAGCCTACTATATCACTTTGATGAAAAATTACAAAGACAAAGATTTTTTTCCTTCTTTGAATTGTTTTGGGATTAACCTGATTTGATTAATAGTTTATAATAAGGTCAGGTATTAATGAAGTAAATAGGGTTGGTTTTAATTTTAACTTCATGTTGACTTTAAAGCATTTTAAAAATGCTATCAAATATTCCTATTGTCACATTCATGTCATTCCCAAAGGGTAGCCAAGATGTTCATTAGAGACAACAGGAACATTTTGGAATCAACTTTGGAATGTGTTAGGGACTTTATAGTTCTTGATTTGACGTCAAAAGAGTGAAAGATGGTCCGTTACTGTGATTAAATAAATAAAAAATCACCACATGCAGACTGAAGGAGAGGTGAGGAGGAGAAAAGCAGGTGTACCGTTGGAGTGGGAGGTTGAGTTTGATCACTGACTCCATCAGTCATACTAGAGGAGCGTAGCCGAGAGGAAAGATGACTCTGCTGGAGTGAGAGAAAGAGATAAAAAGTTATTAGACACCGTTATAAATAAAACAAAAAAGACATAAATATCTAATATCTTTCTAGGTGGATATTTTCTAAGTGGTACAGGCCCTGAATTCCTCAAAGTCATACAGCCAGCAAAAAAAAACATTTTTGTATATCTGACTCAAATTTGTATAGTTGTTTGTGATCTGAAAAGCAAAAAAGCAACAACAAAAAAATACAATCTTAAAGGGTTAGTTCACCCAAAAATGAAAATAAATGTCATTTATTACTCACCCTCATGCCGTTCCACACCCGTAAGACCTTCGTTAATCTTCGGAACACAAATTAAGATCATTTTGTTGAAATCCGATGGCTCAGTGAGGCCTCCCTGGCCAGCAATGACATTTCCTCTCTCAAGATCCATTAATGTACTAAAAACATATTTAAATCAGTTCATGTGAGTACAGTGGTTCAATATTAATATTATAAA
>RJVU01035392.1:1321571-1356363 GCA_003731715.1 Anabarilius grahami
GACACCCAGTTAGTAAGCATCAGAATGAGTGTAACTTCCATAAAAATAAAAAAATAATAAAAAATAAATAAAATAAAAGACATTCAGTTAGTCAGCATCAGAGCAGCAGAATGGGTGTAGCTTTCGGACAACAACGCTCATTTATTGTGGAAAGGTTAAGTATGAGTCACTATTTGTGGTGGTGAGTGAAAAACAAGACCACAAATACATTCTCAAGCCCCTATTCATCATGGAAACCCCACCATGTCCGAGACATTCCTCTAAATAAATGTTAAGTATTTCTGAGTCAAATGGAGTTACAGCCACCAAGCCACCACCAGCAGTTGTGAATCACAAACAGAAGCAAAATGAAGCAATTAATTTCCCCAAAAGGTATGATGGAATGACCTAAGAAACATAAGAAGCTAGTTGAGTCTTAAAGGTCACATTGCAGAAGAATAGTGTCCATTGTGTCTTGACAAAGATTGCGGTCACTAAGGAAACTATTTTCCTACCCTACTGCAATGAAAGTGATGCTTTAAAGAAGTGAAAATGATTTAACTGAAGTCTTTTAACTTCACAGTAACTTTGAGACCATTAAGATATCATGTCTTTATGACCCTGAAAACCCTGTTCTCAGACAATGGTCTGAGTGTTAAAAATAAATATTTGCTTAGTCATCGTCCTTTACGGAGCTGAGTTAGCAGATGACTCGAGCTGTTAAAGAGGCTGAAAAGTGCAGAAACAGAGGAAACAAGAAGAAAACAAGACAGCAGGAGGCCTTGAGCCAAGAGGCCTTGTTTAAAAAGAGACACAAAAAGCAGAGAGGAAATTTGTCAAACCAAACAACAGATCAAAAGGAGCCTATTAATTTGTAAGCTGTAGTTCATGTAGCTAAGGACTGCAAAGGTTAGGGTCAGGGGTTATAACAACAAGACCTGAGAAAAAACATCCGACAACTGATCCGCAACACTCGGAGATGCTAAAATAAGACTGTAGACCCCACAAATGTAGCAACAGGGTTCCTGTCCAAGCCACAACAGTAAGGTACCACACAGCAATAGAAAATGCTGACAGAGCTTGTCTCTTTCATTAAATCTCATTTTCATTCTCTCAAATTGTTCTTCTCTTACTTCTGAGCACACACAGGCTTTTTAAAGCTCTAAATCTTAAGTTCTGTAAGAAAGCTGCCACAGCAGACTTACGTGAGATCTTCCCCCACATCCTCTCATCATGCTTGCTAAAACTTGTGAGACGGCAAACAGTCACCTGTATTAACCTGAGAACACTGTCAAGTCTGCAGAAAATCCATGCACCCCACAGGGAACAAATGCAATAAGTGATGACTGAAATTTGATATAGTTATGTGAAAGCTATTGAATTCGTGATATTCTACAAGGCATCTTATTAAAAAGTAGTTTTGATACAGAACTGTATTGTAAAAGTGGATATTCTTTGTAAACAAGAACTCTATAGGTATGATGTATTACAAGCCTTATCTTCAGAGATAATTCAGCAAATATAAGATGATACATATATATATATACACAAATATATATAATGCTTGAGGCATTCAGTCATGACATCAAGAAGTAAACAGATCTGTGTGAGAGAAGTTCACTATAGTTGATTAACTCTGCTGGTGGAACATTTAGCTCCTTGACTGACTCATTTCCAGTAAAGCCTTTTGAGCAGGTACTGGAAATACATATGCTGCCGTTAGCTGCCACAGAAATTGGGGAAGGTATGTGTGTATGACATTCCTGATTGCGGAATCGGAAGATTCTTGAATGTACACATCTCAGAGATTCCAGACCTTCCATTTGCAAATGTGATCGCTGTGAAACTGAAGTCTAACTTTCCATATTCCATCAGAAAGATGCTGTTATGCAGCATGAGTTCTGCACATGATGAATACTAGTTTTAGTACTAGTAATGGCTGGTGACAAACTGATGAATGCCACACACTTAAAGAGTGTCAGCACTGCTCTGATGAATTGGTATCTTACATGAGCAGGAATGAATCACTGAAGGGGCTTTCAAATCCCCTAAACTCAATGGAAACATGTAGAGATAACTAATTACATGAGGCAAATATAAAAACAACCAGGAGGACCATTGGAAAAAGCAAATGCTTAAGACGTGAGAAACTCAAAACAAAGCCTTGAGTTTAATATAACTATTACGCATTGAGATTTTCTGTGTTTTTCTACAATAATACTTTAGCACAGTGCTGTAAAATCTTTGTTTTAAAAAGTTACTGATACTAAGAAAAGCAGTATGTGTAACTATATATTAGACCTTAATCATCACAGAACAGCTGTTACAAGAGATGAACGGTGACCCAGGCCAAAGGAGAAAGGCCGCTTTCAAAACCAACAACAACACTTGACACGGGACTAAAGATAGAACAGGCTCCTCTTCAAGAGAGGGGAAAAAGACAAGTGGTCATGCCCCTATGAATGAAGCTACATCTGAAAATGCTTCCAGCTTCTATATTTTCCACTTCTGAATATCATATTGAGTATAAGAATTTGTATACTTATTGGGAAACCAAAGACAGTGCGGTTACGTCTTGCTCCTGGCCCCCATTTTCGTGGAATTTTCACTTCCCAGAATGTGGGTAAGTCATTGCTGAACCCACCTCCTCTTTCCTTGACAAAAATCCTGCTAGCTCTTCTTTCATCTGTTTTTCCCATTCTCTAGCCACTTACAAACTACTAAAACACACTTTTTAGAGGTCTACACCCAACTGCAAACTTTGGGTAACTAAACAATGGCTTGTTAATAAAGCAGGCCTCAAACGTAAAAATGATTAAGCACTTCATATTCAGTTCAACTTTAGACCCTCGGCTGTAATTACCTGTGGATTGCTGCAGGTAGGCACCTTTCCAAAACTAATATCCCGTGCAAGAATGGGGCTGTGCTCGCCTCCCTGGCTGAAATAGATCTTAAACTTGGGCTGTCGCGAGTTCTGTTCCTTCCTAATTTTGAATGTGCAGCCTTGAGCTCTGTTCTCAACAATCTCACTTTCAGTCTCCATTTCTGAGATCGGGGCATGAAGGTTTGGCATGGATCCGAGGCGTGAAGGAGCTCCTCTGAATTGCAACGGCTGTGAAGCGCTCCTCTCAAGTCGGATCCTAGGATACCGCACCAAGCGGCTGCCTTTAGAACCTGTGATGCCTAAATCACTCATGTCAGCCTGAGAAGTAGGGCTTGGGTGCCGTCCTTGGTCCTGTTGAAGCTGGAAGACAAGTCTTTGCATGCCAGGACCTCTGTCTGAGCTTTGCTGGACAGACCAACGGTGGCCATTCTGGCCATCCTCGCTGTATGGTGTGATCCTAAACTGCTGGACATCCGAGCCATCTGCGGATCTTCTCCGAATACTGAAACCTCCAATGGTAATCCCTTGAGGACTTTCATTGGGTACACCCAAACTAGCATAACCATTTTGTCCATCACATGGCCGGACACAAAAGACTTGCCTCTTAGGTTGGATGGGCTCAGTACCTGGTTGACTTTGTTCCACATTCTGGCAGGATGTGGTTTCTTCTCTATGGTAAGCTGGAGGTGGAGGTAAGTGCCAACTTTCACCAGGCTCAGTGTAGGCTGGAGCTGGATCTTGAGGGTAGCCTGGAGGAGGATCAAAGGGCAATGTATCTTCTTGAGATAGAGTTGAGCGTTGTAGAGATATCTGGACAGAGGTGCTCTTGGTCGTCCGTGGTTCAGTTTGACCCTGGAGCTGTGGGATGAACATGGAAGAACTTCGCTTTAGAGAGGCATCTGAAACAGCAACTGAACCCAACTCTGGGCTTTCAGCAAGTCCTCTGTTTCGCGGCTGCGCATGGAATATCATGGCCCCTGCGCCACTGTAGCCTCTCTCATCTCTGTCTTCCACGGTCCCATTCAGCTCCTCCAACTCTGGTGCAGTGTTACTGCGTCCAGATCCAAAATATAACCGAAGCCGGTGAGACATTCTCCTGTCCTCCTTGATCTGTCTCTGACCAGCTCTTCCTGGATCTGTCTCACCCACTGTTTAGTGTGTCTGATCCCCTTTTGCTCTCCCTCTCTGTCTTGCTCATCCACCCTCTTTCCTTTCTTTCTCTCTCTTTCCCTTACTCACAGACAGAGGCTGCGTTTCGTTTCACAGCTACCAGTGAAGCGCTGCCAGGGAGCTTAAAAGTTCAACCCACAAGCTTCAGGCAGAGAGAGAGAGAGGGATCTGGAAAGAACGGGAGACGGGGAAAAGAAAAAAAAAACATCCCATGTGTCAAACTGTTCGAGCTGCAGTTCGATAGCGACAGACAGCAGAAATAGCCCAAGTGGCAAGCTGCATTCCAGGCATGATTGGATAAGGACGCCTGGTGCTCTTGCAAGCAAAGGTGAGGGTAGGGGGGCCAAAATCACATGATCCAGATGGCACCCACCCCCAGTTCCCGGTTAGACCCAAACAGAACTCTCTCAGCTGCTACTGATCTGTCAGAAGGAACTAGACCGCCGGGGGTGGAATGAGAAAGAGAGGGATCACAGCTGACTCAGGAAACACTCTCCACAAGCTCATAATTCTTTGTGCTCATCCCACACACAGGGCACACTGGGCCAAGCCAAGTTGGGACATGGTGTGACCCACATCTCAAGCTGGTAAAATAATTGATCCCTACTCCCAAAAAATATCAAACACCACAAAAACAAGGCACACAAAACTTCATCAATCAGTCCTATATGGGTAAACAGAAGATAGTATTAGAGGTTTGCCACTATCATTACAGACATTCTCTAAGAAATACCAAGAAAATGTAAATTTAATACTAGAGAAAAACTAGAGCTTTTTATTTTGGGGCCTCTGTACAGACATGCAACATTTCCCATCAAGCTTCTTAAGGGCTGGCATGGCTGAAATGTTCCATCTGCATTAAAAAAATACTCAAAGGGAAGTTTTAAACCACAAGACAGTCACTCTCTTTCAACACAGTGACAATGATTCAGGATGCAGCCCTGGGGCCATTTCATTAAAAATAGAGGGGGAATAAATCTACAATCATGAACACTTCTAAAACAAAAGCAACAAAGCAATTTACTTTACTTTTCATAGCTTAAAATCCATCTTAAATTGTGGGTAATCTGGAAAGCAAAAATTATAAAATGTGTTTTTTCTTTTCTGGAATTTCTTTAAATATGCTCAATCACTAACTACTGACAGCCATATGTAAATTTATATAAGCCACAAGCTTGTGCTAAATGCTTCATAAAATCTGTTTGGGGTAAAAAACTAAAAAAAAGTTTTCATGCTGGCATTTGCTTTTGCACCACAAACACAATAAAAAAAAAAAGAACAAAATCTGTATCTTTAGATCAGTGTTCAGAACCCTCTGCTAACAGATATGCAAACATCAATCAATTTGACACAGACTGCTGAAAGGCTGAACAAGTCACTAAAGCCAACGTGAAAGCCTAGAGAGATTACACTACACTGTCCGTATTCAAACTTGAAGAGACAGCAAAAAAACAGAGCTTTGTCTAAGGAGAAAAAGAAAGCAAAGGCACTTAATTGCCAGAAGTGTGAAAGACTTCATGTATATCACTAATGGAATGGAATATAGGCCAACAGCATCTATGTAATTCAAATTAGACAATTAAAAGAAAATCTGAGTTGCGCTTCACCCAAGCAAAACTTGCCACCACATTTCTAAGGGGAGCTAAGGGGTTTAGTAAAAAGTTGCTTAGCAAAACAGCCAACCTTTAAGTCTATGATATTCTGAAGTCTTTGGGATTTTTTCACTTGTTTTATCGTCCGCTATATGGAAATCATAATACTGATGTAAACACCCTTTAGAGTGTGTCTGTGCAGCAACACCAGCCCAACATAAAACATGAAGTCAGTGCAGCATCTTATTGGATGGAGTGAGCGAGAGACTCTGACCGAAAGAAAGGCCTTGATTGTGAATGAGTGGGCGCTCTCTAAAGGGGCTATTGTTTTGGAGGGCACACATGCCCTGCAGTGGCTGAGCTGTGAACAAAGAACGGAGACATCATGGCGTAAGCATTAGTTTCACAGCACCAAGCATTCTGGGAATTACAACAGAAGGCTTCCACAGTGCTACCTACACATACAATGACTTTCCATGGTATTTACTTAGCTAATATAAAAAACATTTTTTAAAAACCGAAACATTACATAAGCCTAAACAGCAAACATTTGGCTGAATGATGCAAAACGGGTGATTTGAACTGGCATGTTTTCAAGAAGCACATTCGCTCACCCACACGACTCTGGGATGGTTATGTGTCTCCATGACAGCGGTTTGCGTCAGGAAGAAAAATGTTCTTTAAAAAAATAAAAATAAATCTACAAAAATTGCTATAAATTGTTGTGAACAACCAATTCTACATCTTAACTATAAAAAGAAGCCATTATCTCAACTGTCTTGCTTGGACCACAGTAAAATATGAACCAGTTGGAACTGGAATTTGGGAACCACCATGCTGAGAGCTCATTACAGCTAGCTGTTCAACGGTTTGAAGATACAAAATGCTTTGCACAAAAGAAAGTGGAATGACAGAGCCGCCCTCACTGAAAAAGCAGGAGAGAGGGTCAGAAAATGAGAAACTGGGAAAACAACAGCAAAGAAATACAGGGTAACTGATGAAAAGACAGGGAAGAAAATAAAGAGATAACAGAGCAATTGAAATAGACAGAGAGAGAATGTACATGAGAAAGCGTGAAAATCATTCATTAAATCTGTGTTCAGTCAGTGGGACACCATCCATGTTCTCCTTCAGACATATAAGGAAGACGCTCAGATTCTGCTCAGCTCTGCACTGAAACTCGGCCAAAACCCATCACACAGGAGAAACAACAACCTTTTCCCTGTGGACTGCAACAACTCATGCACACACACAACACATCCATCACAGAGTTAGCAACAACAATCCCACTGCCTAGTCACAAACCAAACACTATACTTACTGACATTAACTGACAGTCATCAGCTGTACTTCAGATCCAGAGCTATAAAATGCACTCAGTGGTTCTCAAATGGTTTTGCTTCAGGCCTCAGATTCTACACTGGAAATCATTATAGTACCAAAACAGTCCATGTTAAGTTAACATGCAAGTTAATAAGCCTTTTTATTTGCTTTTAGAATTGTTTTCCCCTTGCTGTTCCCAACCTTATTGTGACCCATTTGTGGGTTATAACACACCAGTTGAGAATCACTGGTTTAAAAGATGCAGCTGCACTGTAAACAGCGCAAAATGCCTAAAATATATTTCATTGAAACTTGTATGTCATATATTTAAATAAATTTGTAGTTACACATTTGTAATGATGAAGTTGTTGTAATCAAAATGAAAAAAATCAAAATGATACACTACAGTTAAAATTATAATCAAATACCTTACATGTGCTTTAGTACATTACTCAGCACATCAAAAATAAGTGTACTTTAAAGAACAAAAAATGAATTAACTTTTTTAAAATGATTTAAATCTACTTTGTATGTTACATGTACAGAACATGACTGTAATTTACAATCCATTACCTATTAGTATAGACCATGTTTTGAGAGATTATGATAAATTCAGACAATACAACATTCTTTGTAAAAAACTGGGCAATAAAAATGTTCCTAGAGAAAAATTGTGGTCAGTTGGATTTTTAAAATAAAAGCTAGGGTAGGCAGTTTTCAGAGAGGCTAGCAATAGTGAGCTAGCTTTGAAAGCATGTGATCCCACCCTCCCTTCAAAGCATCTCCAAAGCCACACCTCCTTCAAAACACATGTACAGCAGGGAGCAAACAAAAGCGTCATGAGAGACGGCGTTAAATTTTCTCATGTCTTAAAGCACATAACATTACAATATCGAACATAAACAGATAGGGATATCTGTTTATGTTTTTGGGATAGTTCACCCAAAAATGAAAATTTGATGTTTATCTGCTTACCCCCAGGGCATCCAAGATGTAGGTGACTTTATTTCTTCAGTAGAAAACAAATGATGATTTTTAACTCCAACCGTTGCCGTCTGTCAGTCATATAATGCATGTCAATGGTAACAATCTATGACAGTAAAAAAAACATGCACAGACCTTGAGCGCGCACACGGCATCCGGTGCGTGAGGTGTGTACGCGACTGGCGTAGTTTACGTAAGCGCCAGAAGTGATCTCTCGCACCTATACGTCACTCATTGTTTACACAGTGCACAAACATTGTAGGTACGACGGCTAATCAAAATGGTACTTACTTGCGCTTATCCAGATTGTTCAAACTGACTTAAAACTAAAAGATTACGTTCTCTTGCGCGAACGGGAGTGGTGACTTTCCACGTATTCCCAACTTCTGAGCTTGCTCGCCTGAAGTTATGGTTGATTGCTCTTCGGCTGGATATCAACTAGCATTTTATTTGATGTAATAAAACCATGTTTTTTTTAGTGGTTTACTTCCATTTGTACAACAACTGTTGTACTACAGGCACCACGTTTAAACTACGCCAGTCGCGTACACACCTCACGCACCGGATGCAGTGCGCGTGCTCAAGGCAGTTGGACATAGTGGTGTATTAGAGGTAAAAAATTATATAAATACTGTTCGGTTTCTCGCACAAACCAATCGTTTCGTGTCTTAGGACATCAATGTGTCGTCACGAGCCGCAGAGTTTAATTTGGATTTGTCTGTGCGTGTTTTTTTTACTGTCATAGATTATGTTACCATTGACATGCATTATATGACTGACAGACTGCAACGGTTGGAGTTAAAAATCATAATTTGTGTTCTACTGAAGAAACAAAGTCACCTACATTTTGGATGCCCAGGGGGTAAGCAGATAAACATCAAATTTTCATTTTTGGGTGAACTATCCCTTTAAAGAGCAATGACCTGTAACACCTGACTGCTGCAGATTAATTTTGGCGTTGATAGTTTTGACATTGAAACAAAAATTTGAATCATGAACCCCTCCAAGTGTAAAACCATGGGTTTCCATCTCTTTCAAATTATAGTAGTTATGGCGTGGACGCAACATAAGCTCATTGTTTTGGTTCAGGAGGTACTGTAAAACGTGGCTGCTGTTTTGTTTGTGGTGCTCGTGACTGACGTCTGCCTGTACTCTGCATAGCATGAAATGGGGTGATGACGTGATGTCTGCTCGAGCAGGGTGTGTTGAGGTATGAAAATACATACGTTGACAGGCAGGTAGGACATCATATCATTGCACTGGACAAACATTTTATGGTCCTATGCCTTCCACAGACGATATATACACATCTAAATACATTTAGACCACTTAACTTAGTGATTGCTATCAGGATATGAAGAAACTTTCAACCAGCATGACCAAAAATGTTTCAAGAACAAGAAATGTTTCTTTAACACTGAAATGGTTCTTTTTTTCACATTATCTCCCCATTAGAAAAAAAAGTGGTTTTGTACAAGAGCAAAAGGTAGGTAACTGCATACCAAGCAAAGCAACTGAGTATCGTTGCTATGGGGACACTAATGAATGGTTTAGCACTGACAACAGTTACATAACAGTGGAATTTCTTTTATTAATTATTAATACATCAATTAATATTGTATCTATCTTTCAGTGCAGGTCAAACAACTAAAGCGCCAAGATTTTCTGTGCCGCAAAATAATAATAAACAACTTCTCTGCAGTCATTTTTTAGACTGTTCTAATGATTGTTTCAGAGGAACATTTGAGAGGTACAAGCTATTTTCAGACTACATTTTTTGTTATGAGGAGAAAAAGTGAAAACTGGAACACCAGAGAACACACAAGCTCTATTCCAAACCCCAGTGAGATGCCTAACTAGACTGCATAAATTGGCATTTTAAGGCATCACAGGTGCTCTGGGCTCTCAAAAGGGAGCCTGCAACATTATGTTGCCTTCTTTAGTCACTAAAAGCTAAGGCAGCACTGTTTCATTCAATTAAAAGTCAAAAGAAATTGATTATAAATACAGTTATATTACATTCAATATGAAAAGATAATATTAAAATTGCTTCATTTAATCTTCTATTTTAACTTTTTGTGATTGTCATTAATTTTAAAGTATTGTGTTTTTAGCTTAGCAACATCCTAGCATGAAACTCTATTGGAATCTATTGGAAGTTTTCTGTGCTATTTGTGCAAGTTTCTGCCAATGTAAAGCATACCAAATAAGTCATTTTCGATGTACTATGACGATTTTAGTACAGGTACACTGGTGATATAAGCTAGTGTTTTCTATTCTCAAAAGTTGCGTGGGGGATTGTGGGATTGAAATCATAGAGGAGCAAGCAGTGAGAGTGTCAAAAAGTTGTCAAAAGAAATGCTCAACTTTAATAAAAAAAATAAAAAATGCCATTCGGCAGCCAATCAGTAATTTGAAGACTATGACATCTGTCATAAGCATTTCAAAATCTTATTTTACTGGTGAATTTAGTCCTGAATTCACATTGCTAGACATTACTATATCTAAATCAGATTTAAATTTGCATGCATTCATTGTAGAAGCTGCGGCTCGATTATCAAAAACTTTAGTAAACGTAGTCAGTAATGTAGAAATTAACCAAGGCAATTCACTCGATTTTGGAGCAGAGCTAGAAAGTTAACAAATTACTGAATAACACCAATAGGTCACAATATATATCACATTTAAGAGAAGGAGGGATCATCATGCCATTATTGATCTATTAAATGTAAGACAAATAGGACCAGTAAATGTCAAATGCCTGCTACAATTCTGACTGACATGATACGGTCAGGTGGAGGTGGTTCTTACCAGGCGGTTTTCATCAAACACCTCAAAAAGAAGCCTGTGGTTTTGTGGGCAGACCTGCAGACATGACAGAAGAGAGAACGCAAAGTTATTCAATGTTTTTGTGTAACATTGTCAAAGAAATTCAATTAATAAACCGAAAATAGAATGGCTAATAAAATAAAAAAACCCACACATTTCTCAGTCCCATGCAAGATACCTAACCCTCTAAAGCAGGCATTTGCTATGTAGATATAAAACCATTTCATTCATTGGCAGAGATGTTTTGTGAGATTTTTCGTCATTATCGTGGGCTTAGAATAGCACCTATAAATCACGTCTGTGTGAATGGACTTCCAAATGAAGAAGCTCTTCAGATCGTTTTACGTACAAGCAACATTGCCGGCCATCGACGTCACACACTTATGTGCTGCCTCTAATAATAGATTATTACAATTGTAGAGGTGCCGAAAGGTGAGGTATAATAACAGATGTGCATTCCAAGATATATTACAAAGCACTGATTTCTTGATAGCACTGGGCAGAGTCAAGATTCAATAAAGAACAAAATTGCAGATAAAAATGATAATAGGGTGCCTTCCAGTACAAAACTATTTCTAGTTTTCACAGCGGGTGAATTTATGAGTTAGATGAGCCAGGTTTGGCTTATGCGGGACAACCAAAAATAAAAAATAAAATAAAATAAAACATTTGGAAAAAGCAACTTACTCTGAAGTAGAATTCCTCATTCCATTTGGGATTGAGAGTCTGAAAAAGAAAAACATGTTCATTTATGCATGTCAACAGTTTCTCGGTTTCTGATTTTTTTCTGTAACCTTTTAAAACACTAATGATCAATTAATTAAACATGTCATTTTATTAACTATATCATGTTTTCCACAATTACCAACTTGCGGTTCTTCAGTTTCTCAAAATGAAATGAAAGACCAGTTAATATATGAGAAATGAAGCATTGATACTTTGTGTATATAATGTATTTTAAAAATGCAATAACAGAAACGATAATAATTTAGTATTGTTTATTAATATATAATATTTCTGTAACTGCTAATGTCAAAAAAGTAAAAAAAAAAAAGTGTTAAAAAACTACATCAGTTATATGAATTTTACATTTAATTCTACTTTAAAGCACAGTACAAATCTACATCCTGTTTTACTACTTTTAAATTCAATTCAAATGCAGGAATTGAACTGAATTTTAAAAGGCATTCTCAGTTCAATTCTAAATCATGATACCAGTTTGGTAAAAAATGTAAGTTAGAAAGTTAGTACCTAAAAAAATCGTGGTTATGTTGGAGAATGTGGAGTGGATCATTTCATTCAGTTATTTAACAGCAGTATGCCATTATCTTGATGAGATTTACAACACAAAGGAAATTTAGACCTTGGGTAATATTTACTATACCTGAATAAAATATTTTATGGTTGCTTACAGAGAAAGATAAATAGAAGGAGAGGGAGACAGAGGGAGAGAGAGGGAGGGAGAAAGAGAGAGAGCGAGCGACCCGGCCCTTGACTGGTATTATATTGATCCTTTTAAGTGGAAGAAGAACTTAATCATTAAATCAACATGGAAGGCTGACTGACAGTTTAATTTAAATGTCCTCAGAGGAGTACCTTAATTGATTTAACGTAAATGTAGAAACAAACATATAGAATAGATACAACTAAATGCTTCTATTTTAAATTCACTTTTCAGTGTACAGTTTTTAACAATCCTAATACTACTTATTATTTCCAGGTTCTCAAATTTTCAATGTGGTCTTAAAGATTAATTAAAATGACATTCGCACAAGAATTCAATTATTGGCAGGTCATAAACATACATATACGTGTAAACTGATATGATTCGCACACACAAACATGCAGGATGCTGTAAATACGTCTGTTTTATTGGTCTGTGAACCATGTGTCAAAGCTTGTGAAAATACTTTGGGTTATTAAAGCGTAGAAATACACCCAGGTGTAAATTACACAGGAAGAACACAAAGTAATGAAGGCTGATATAGCTAAAAAGTATGCTCTTACACATTTACATATTTCTCTCTTATTAATATGCATCAATATAACAGTACACAGTAAACAACACTAATATTTACCTACATTTTTTTTTTTTTAAGTAAAACATTTTTAATATACAAAATGTTCGCAAGGAGACATCCAAGAACATTTGAGTGATGATTGAACAAACCATTAAATTTAGAGTTCTAAATCGATTCACTGAAACACAGTTTTTCATTGTCAGCATCATAAGCCCGCCCACTCTGATTCATCTTATGTCTTATTTCTCTTCTATTGTAAAAGTCAGCAAGTCATGCTAGTTAACTGAAATCCTCTCTCCTTGCAGTGACTGAATCACTTATGGCAGCCAGGGCATTCTCTCTCTTCCGAATTGATACTTCTTGACTGTGTCTGACAGTCAACTGCTTGCCTGGTTTTTATCCTACTTGGCAATACAACCAAATCAAGTCAACTCAACTGGAGGTTCATTTTCTACACATCAAATACTCAACTACAGTTCCCACAACTACTAGTCCCACAGGGCTCTGTATTCAGGCTGATGACATTATCTGTGGCTCTGTTATCAAACCACATGGTTTCTCTTAGCAGTGTTATGCTGACAACACTCAGTTCTAGATCCTATAATCTCCCTCCATTTCCACTTTCTTCATAGTCTGCATCTCTCACGTTCCAGAATAGATAACCAATCATCACCTTAAGCTTAACCTAGACAAGGCTGACTTCCTCTTACTCTTGGCTAAACAGCCTCTAGTCAATCCATCTCTACGTCTGTTGAAGGTTATGCAGTCAGTTGTCACCTCCTGACTAACAGACTAATCTTGTCATTGCCTGAAACTCAAATTCACTCTAATCTATCTCTGTCAAAAAGTTTTCAATAGGTAATTCCCTATTGTAAACCTAGTTTTGTAGTTAAAAACAGTTTAAATGGCGATCACACCAGCTATGCTGATGTAAACTCAAAGCACATAACTAAATAAAGGGGGAAATAAATTACGAACAAGCTTCCTAAAACTATTTTACATACAGTACATTTAGTGTCAAATCACTATTTTTTTTCTTTCAGCCACATTTTGGATTTGATTTAATGTTTGTTTAATACAAATTACATTCAGGTAAAATTGTATAACCTCAATTTTTCATAATGGGTATATTTAAACTTTTAAATTAAATTTGGTCACAAACATACATCTTTGTTCAATGAGACAAGATGTTCTGCTGTTATGTGCCACAGGCCATTGAGTTCCCAGACTAGTCTATCAAAGCAGGATGCCTAAAGCATCCGTCAACACTGAGACCTGAGGAACGAGGAGGCTTATGTTCCACACAGCGGTGCATTGTCAGCTATTAATAACCTGAAAAGTCTGCAGTCACAGCACAGGAGACTCCGGAGTAAGGACTTTCTGATTACTGACTTAATGGAACTGAATGGACCCAAATGCTGACTGACTTGCCAAGTTGATTTATCGCCTGCCTAAGCCCAAACTCTTAATTTTCATCCAGTGGTCTAAAAGAAACCTGTCAAGAACATGTCTGGGAGATATTTCACCCAAAAATCTAAAGAAACAAATTCGATTTTGCTTAAAGAAAGTTAAGCCTATTTTTTATTGACATTATTTTAATGACATTTTTAATAAATAAATGACAAATATTTTTCCCCCCAATTCTCATATCATCATCATCATATTAAAGCATTAACTAACATTAACTAGCATTGAGCAATACATTTGTTAAAGTATTTATTAATCTTTGTTAATGTTAGTTAATAAAAATACAACTGTTCATTGTTAGTTCATGTAAATGAAGGATGCATTAATAATAAAACAATATTAACAGATACAACTTTTGATTTTAATAATGTATTAACATACAGTCAAACCAAACATTATTCAGACATTTTTGATATATTTTTACTAGTGGGTGCAGGACACTATAGTTTATTTATGTAAGTGAGGATAGCAAAATAAAGTAAACTGTGACATTATTCCCAAAAATTCTTCATACAGTGGACTATAACAGTAAAATTGATAAAAAATTTGGAACCAAAAACTATTCAGACACTTTGACCCAAGCAAGTTTTGCTTAAGTGTTATCTGACATAATTAAGATTATTTTTTTCTGATACAGTTTAACTCTGAGATCTTGTCATATTTTATTACCATTTTTTTTAAACTATAGTGAATACACTGTATTAATGAATGAAATGTTCAAGGTGTCTGAATAATGTTGAAATTTAAATTAAGATTAATAAATGGTTTAGACGTATTTTTCATTTTTAGTTTTTGTTAACTAATGTTAACAATTGGAAACTTATTGTAAAGTAAAATTAAGCTGATCTCAATAAAATTATAATTGTATTAAAGTAATAAGCATCACTAAACAACAGGCATTTAATATAATGTTGCCTTTAAACAAAGTCGTATTTATCTCTTTTGATTTTGTGGTGAAATGTAATCTGGACATTTTTTCTCCACAAGACTCACCATGTCAAAATCTGTCAAATACATTTTCTAAAGCACAATATTCATCAGAACGATTTTATTCTCCCCTTTAAAACACATTTTCTGTTAGTCAACCAAATGCACTGCACAGCTTATAAGACATTTGCATCACAACAAAGCATGCACTTTGCTTTAAAGAGGTCTGTGAATGTTACACCAAGGCTCATTTCAATTGCTAATTTCTGGTGACGTTATCGTAAGTGACTTCTCTGGGCATCGTTGTTTATTTCCTCGTGTATGCATTCCAAGGACAAACCGATAAACAGGGAAGTAAAAATTAGTACTCCATTACCGTCACTGTACATACACAAATTTCCTCCATTATCTCTGACCCTCCTCAACAAGCACTTTATGACAGCGAATGTCATGAAACCTGTCAGTAACATGCCTGGGTAATAATTTACCTCACAATCAACAGAAAGATATAAGATAAGTATGTAAGAAGCTTATTTTAAATCCCATAAAGACTGACATTGTTTCCATGACAATTATGCATATTTTCTTCCCCAGTTCACAGTATAATAACACAAATAAAATGTTCTCATTCTGAGTAGTTTGCATACATTCACGTGGTCCTGAATTCTTAAAATTATACTGTTGTATCATATTATTCAAGGCCTGATAAAACTATGAAAGCCCATGCAATACTGCCACCGTTCTATGGAAGTACTCCTCCTAGTGGTAGTGGCTTTAAAATCTTGAACAATCGCCTGTTTATCTCATCACTTCATTACTTTGAGTGCTTTCAGTTCATTCAGTCATCTTAAAATCTCTCAGAAACATTCAACTAAAACCTAAATGTCACAGCGGCTGAGTGCGACTAAAACTCACCTTTTTGATGGTTTTCGTTTGTACTAAGGCAAGCTCTCGGTTTTCATCAGCGACATATAGGGAGAGTTTGACATATGGATCGCTAACGGGGGGAAAAAAAGAGACAAAAACACATAAGACCTTCACACAACAATTCTGAAAATGAAAATTAAAAGTTTACACTATCAAAAACTAGGAAACATAAAGATTAAATACATTTATTAAACAGTAAATTCATATTTTTACAAGACTGATCAATTCTGTTTTCTCATCTTGTACTATAAAACTTACCTTTGGCTGGTAAGGCAATTAAATAATGAAGTAATAAATCTGTCATGTTTTGGCATTGGGAAAAGAATTCCCAAGGAGATAAGCTAGTAAATTTAAGGCCTAAAAAAAGTTCAAAGTTGTCCTAAGAAGAAGGTTTTAGGACAACTTTGATGAAAAGTTTTGATATATATATATATATTACACACACACACACACACACATTTCAGTATGAAATATTGTATTTTTTTACAATATGGGATGATGATCAGATTACATATGCAAAAAATACAAATAATTTGCACTGATTTTGTAGGTTTTTGAGAATAGCATCTGCATTTCCTCATCCAATTCAGCTAACACTAAGAGCAATAGGTCTGGGTGAGGTAAAGTTGGAAAAATGGTCAGGAAACCAGAGGGAGACAAAGAAAGGAAGCCATTAAAGAATTAAGGATTAGCACAGTAAAACTCATTAGCTTACCAAACAGGAACAATTAAACACACAATGAGTGACTAAATCGAACAATAGGTCAGATGCACATTGAGTCCCTATCCCATATGGAAAAGTTGTGTAAGAATCTTACAAGATGGATATGATTGAAAGTAGTAGATCTGAACATATTTTGCTTTAAATTCATATACTGTAAAAGTGGTTCATTTCATAGAATATCATTATCATACAAATATCATTAAAGGGTTAGTTCACCCAAAAATGAAAATAATGTCATTTATTACTCACCCTCATGCCGTTCCACACCCGTAAGACCTTCGTTAATCTTCGGAACGCAAATTAAAATATTTTTGTTGAAATCCAATGGCATTTCCTCTCTCAAGATCCATAAAGGTACTAAAAACATATTTAAATCAGTTCATGTGAGTACAGTGGTTCAATATTAATATTATAAAGCGACNTTTTTGTGAACAAAAAAAAAAAAAAAAAAAAAACGTATATAGTAATGGCCGATTTCAAAACACTGCTTTATGAAGCTTCGGAGCGCTATGAATCAGCGATTCAGAGCGCCAAAGTCACATGATTTCAGCAGTTTGACACGGGATCCGAGTCATGATTCGACACGCTGATATATAGCGCTCCGAAGCTCCATGAAGCAGCGTTTTGAAATCGGCATTCACTATATAAGTCGTTTTGTTTTTTTGGCGCACCAAAAATATTCTCGTCGCTTTATAATATTAATATTGAACCACTGTACTCACATGAACTGATTTAAATATGTTTTTAGTACATTAATGGATCTTGAGAGAGGAAATGTCATTGCTGGCTATGCATTCCTCACTGAGCCATCGGATTTCAACAAAAATATCTTAATTTGCGTTCCGAAGATTAATGAAGGTCTTACGGGTGTGGAACGGCATGAGGGTGAGTAATAAATGACATTATTTTCATTTTTGGGTGAACTAACCCTTTAAGCTGTTATGAGAAAAAAAATGTGTAAGGGACAATTGTGCTTTTACTGTGCGATTATAGAAAAACACACACATTCGAACTTCAATATTACTTTGAATTTTGTACAGCTATTCATTTATCAACTACATATACTAATGAGCCAAAACATTATGACCACTCACAGGTGAAGCGAAAAATTTTGATAATTTCCTAACAACGTCACATGTCAAGTTCTGAGTAGATTAGATGATTAGTGAACAATCAGTTCTTGTAGTCAATGTGTTGAATGCAGCAGAAATGGGCAGGAGTAAACCCCTGAGAGACTTTGGCAAGGGAAAAACGACAGCAGAGGTGAGAATTTACCAACAGTGGTCAGAAGGAGGGACAAACCACAAATTGGTGACAGAGTGTTGCGCCCAAGGCTCATCGATGCATGAAGGCAATAAAGGCCATCCCATCTGCTCCTAGCCAACAGAAGGTCTACTGTGGCTCAAGTCTAACGAAATTGTAATGATGGTAATGGGAGGAATGTGTCACAACACACAGTGCATCACACTCTGCTGCGTATGGGTCTGCATAGCCGCAGACCAATCAGAGTGCCTATGATGACCCCTGTCCATCATCGAAAGCACCTACAATGGGCATGCTAGCATCAGAACTGGACTTTGGAGCAGTGGAAGAAGATTACCTGGTCTTTTACATGACAATAAGCCACTGGAAAGAGTGTGACGCTCTGGGCAATGTTCTGCTGGGAAACCCTGGGTCTGGCCATTCACGTGGACGTAAATTTGACACGTACCACCTACTTAAACATTGATGCAGACCAAGTACACCCCTTCATGACAATGGTGTTCCCTGGCGGAATTGGCCTCTTTCAGCAGGATAACGCACCCTGCCACAATGCACACATTGTTCAGGAATGGTTTGAGGAACATGATGAAGAGTTGAAGGTGTTGCCCTGGCCTCCAAATTCCCCAGATCTCAATCCAATTGAGCACCTCACAACCTACAGGGTTTGAAGGATCTGTTGCTAACATCTTCATGCCAGAGACCACAGGACACCTTCAGGGGTCTTGTAGAGTCCATGCCTCGGCAGGTTGGCGCTGTTTTGGCAGAGAGGACCAACAGCATATTAGGCAGGTGGTCATAATGTTTTGGGCTCATCGATGTATGTAAAACTATGTATGTACACTTTTCAAAACTTAGAGAATTGTTTCCCATATGACATTTTACACCTGAAACCTGAATGAGATTACATTGACTTCACATACAACAAGGAGACTTTAACATGACAACAAACACAAAGTTCAAGGGAAAATGTCATCGTAATCATCTTTTTAAGAACTCAACGGACTTTTACTGAATTTACTGAAAACACAACACTTAAAATAGAAAACCAAAAACAGAAAGTGTTGTACAAAAACAGCACGCCGTGTGACTAGGAACTGCTGATTTGACTGAATCCCAGGTGGCTTAGTCTCTCCGTAAGGGTCTAGTGGGTGTTTTCATGCTGGTTTAGAATACTAACAGACACCTTTCCCCCACATCTATAGCATAGTCTCACATTTTAAAATAACAAAATCTATGCATTTTTGCATGAGCTAGGGAAAAAACACACAAAACCTGTTTTTAAGTATGGTCTAATCCCAATTTCCAATCCTGAATTGCCGTTACCAATTACATTATATACTTTGGAAACAATCTTATTATGTCATAACATCCAAATACTGACATTTTAGCTTATTAAATCTTAAAACGATGTACTTTAAAACGCCTAGAACAGTATCTTCTTTCAGTAATTAGTTTAAGCATTTAAATTGGGTTTCAGCCTGAAAGTCACTGCTACAAGCTTAGCATTTTCATTCACTGTCTTCTGGAAGAGTTGTTTAGCTTTCTTTCCTTTTCTTTAGACTGTTGTGCAGCTTAAAACGGTCTTCTCTGGTTTTTAATTGCAGTGTCTGGATTCCCCGTCGCCTCTAATTGAATGTTTATACAAGGATCCGGCTTTCTTGATTAGGATAAAACAATATACCACTTTTGAGACTGGACATTCTCGCCTTCGTAAACACATTACGCATCTCGAACACAGATGGATGTTCTCCGGCTATAAAAGGGAATGTCACTTTCAGGAGGAGATCAAAAAATGTGATGAGTGATACGTTTATGTGCAGATGTAAAAGTAAAGTGTATAAATATAAAAACGTGTATAACATCTGACAAAAATGCCTAAATCATTCTGAGAATAGCATGAAGACAAAGGCAAGAGATGGAAAAATCTGTCTGCTTTGGAATTTCTTGGATCTTTGATTCTCTTGGCCAGTACTACAGAAACTCCAGATGACCAAATCACTGTCCCATTTTCCCGCGTTAAAGGCCACGGAGCTGCTCAGGTGTCATAGGAACACTAACAGTGCACACCGTTACCATAGAGATGGGCGACTTTGTCACGAGGGACTTGGTTCGGTACTTGACTGTGTGCAAAAAGCAGAAATGAGAGGGGAACCAAGGGAAATACAACACAAAAGGGGGACTCTGAGACAGAGGACACTCTCAACTGACTGAAGTAAAGTAAACTAAAGGTGAACAGGATTATTGACTGTATGTGCAAAAAACTGCAGCTTCATTGACATTTTCAAGGACTTTCAAGGTTGATAGCAATCTGCTGTCAAATGACAACAGAAGGTTTAAGACCTATGCAGCTCAATGTGAAACAGCTCGCTAGCACTAAATTTCCAAAAAACAAAAACTAAAATTAAACAAATTACTGAAAGAAAAAGAAAAAAAACACACTGTGTATTTGCTATCACAAAATCTGATTTATTCAGATTAGTGCAAGGAAAATAAATCAACGCACCATCTTTAAGTTGCTAAAAATAAAATACAATTTTATAGCGCTTCAGTGGGAAGCACAAGTTTTTCAAACCATAACAAATCAAGCTGTGAAACTTTTTTTAGCACTTTATTGGCTTGGAGTATAGTCAAGTATTTATTTAAAGTCTCCTAAACCCCTCCTCCTCCAAAAAAAAAAAAAAAAAACTTTTATAATCAGGAAACACTCACTTTTCTGTAGATCTTTCTGCCAAAAGAAATTGAAGCAGCATGCTTTATATCAAGTTTAAATCTGAAAGAGACCGGATGTCACACTACTTCCTTTTCTTTTTTTCTTTAATAAGAGGCTGGCTTTTGCCAAGTACAGCGGGGATGCTCTCTGAGCGGCCAGTGAAAGCAGAGTGAAAGACTTCCAGAAATTAAGTGCAGATGTTAGGTATGGGTGTAAATTAATTTCGTTATTTAGAACATGAATGGTTCGTCTAAGGTCAAAAGAGAAAATAGAAAATGAGGGAGACTTTCTGTGTGGAGTCAGATTTTGTTCTATCAAGCCTTCCTCACTTTTTCCGTTCAGACATCTGTGATGGTGCCTTGTGGCGTCCATTTGCTCAGCTGCATGTCTTTTGCCTTAATTAGCACAGATGTAGCATCATCCTCATGAAACAAACATGTCAGACTCAGAAACACTCATGCCGTCGAGCAATCTGTCCATAGAAGAGATACCCATAATGGGTATTAGAATGTGCATCTACGACCAGTAGCATGTTGGAATACACAAATACTCACGCTGACACACACACACAAACACACACTGTGATTGGAGCAGACAGGTCTGATGGAGCCTTCAGTGGATCAGCACAGTTACAACATAAGGAGCTGTGACGTCTACACCACAGGAGCATGTGAGAGACTGAAAACTGGGAGAGCAAAATGTAAAAGAGAGAGATACAAGCCATTCTAGCCATCAATTTCTTCACTCACTCAAACAAAAAACTGGCATTTGCAGCAAATTTGCTGTTTAATGTTTATTATAGTACAACATCAATATTACTAAATCTTTTTAATTTAAAATAGTGTCAGAAGCTTTAGAATCTTTTCATCATTTAAGCACTTTTTTTGATGACAACAGAGGATAATATGAGGAGATGGACCACTCACAGAAAATAAACAGTAGATATCTTATCTACCATCTTCTCTTACATGACAGACAGGAAGGTACTCCTTTCAGTTAAAATAGCTAGTCGGCTTTTTGATAGAGGCATGGCCTGTTTTATTTAATTTTTTATTTAAGCTAGCTGTGCATTAAACAATTTTAATTCACGATGTGGAGTCAAGTCACCTTTATTCATATAGCGCTTTATACAATACAGATTGTTTCAAAGCAGCTTTACAGTGAAAATGATGCATTTCGGCTACTGTTCAGTCAGTTCAGTGTTGATTCAAGTGTTGATTCAAGTGTAGATTCAAGCTGAAGTCAGTTCAGTGTAGATTCAAGCTGAAGTCAGTTCAGTGTAGATTCAAGCTGAAGTCAGTTCAGTGTAGATTCAAGCTGAAGTCAGTTCAGTGTAGATTCAAGCTGAAGTCAGTTCAGTGTAGATTCAAGCTGAAGTCAGTTCAGTGTAGATTCAAGCTGAAGTCAGTTCAGTGTAGATTCAAGCTGAAGTCAGTTCAGTGTAGATTCAAGCTGAAGTCAGTTCAGTGTAGATTCAAGCTGAAGTCAGTTCAGTGTAGATTCAAGCTGAAGTCAGTTCAGTGTAGATTCAAGCTGAAGTCAGTTCAGTGTAGATTCAAGCTGANGTTCAGTGTTGATTCAAGCTGAAGTCAGTTCAGTGTTGATTCAAGCTGAATTCAAGCTGAATCAGTGTAGATTCAAGCTGAAGTCAGTTCAGTGTTGATTCAAGCTGAAGTCAGTTCAGTGTTGATTTTCAGAGTTCTCCACAAAGTGCATTCAAATAGTTCAATGCACAGCTAGCACCTTAAAACTGTTATTGATGTTTGCAGTGCAGTATTTGACCAGAAGGGCAATTCTCTCCAATATTTTGAATTTGGACTACAGTATCTATTTCAACCACTAGCTGTCAATATTACACACTGCACCTTTAACATTTGTAAGATGTCTCTCTTTCACATCCTCTGGGACAGTAAACACCCATTATATCTTAGATATCATTTTGATTTTTTGCAACACTGACATGAGAGTGAGATTTAGTAAACTGGTAGTTCAAATACGGCCAAATGTACACTGCAGTTCAAAAGTCTAGAGTCAGCAAGACTTTTTTTTTGAAGAAAATAAATACTTTTTTTTAGCTAGAACACATAAAAATTAATAAGAAGTGACAGTAAAGACATTTATTATGTTACAAAATATTTCTATTTCAAATAAATGCTCTTCTTTTGAACTTTCTATTCATCAAAGAATCCTGAAAAAATTATCAGTTTCCACAAAAATATTCAGCACAACTGCATTCAACAATTCAACATCAAATCAGCATATTAGAATGATTTCTGTAGGATCATCTGAAACTAAAGACTGGAGTAATGATGCTGAAAATTCAGCTTTACCATAACAGGAATAAATTACATTTGAATGTATTTTAAAATAGAAAACTGTTGACTTAAATTATAATTTAAGTCAAAAATAATGATAATAGTTAATAGCAATAATAGCTCACAATAGTACTGTTTTTGCTGTATTTTAATGACATAAATGCTGCCTTGTCAGGGTTCAACAATAAGCACTGTCTGATGGCTTGGGGTCAGAGTGAAAGACACTCTGGATAGTTAACAGAATAGTCACAATCTTTTGAACAGTAGTGTGTATATACTGTACTACAAATAATACTGCTAAACGTTGTAAAAACAATTTCTTAGCTTTTTTTTGTTTCATAGTTGCAACTACATCGAATCTTTCTCAAATATACCACACAACTCCTCACAAATAAAAACCTAATAAAATATTGTGGCACTTTGTCTTAAACTAGATGAAATGACTCTGTTATTGAAGGAAGGAAATGCATCTGTTAAGCAGCAAAAACAAATGTACGTCTATTATGCAATAGAGTGGACAAATGCAGATAAGAGCATATTTAGTGTTACAGGCATTACACATTACAGAAAGCCAAGCACCAGACACCTCCACTTTGAAGTTGAAGTTCAACTCTTAGAGATTGGTGACTAGGTGTCAATTGTTAAACCTTCTACGAATTTAAATGGTTTGGTATCAAAGGTTAAACCTGCCCTGAACCTCCTACAAGACAAGTGTAACGTAAAAAACAAAAACAAAACAAAGCCCAATTTACACGTTTTAGCACTGTTTAAAGCAAATTTTATATTAAAACAAAATTTATTTAGCTCTGCATATGTATTACAATTGTATGGTACAATATAAGCATAACTTTAAAAATGTCCAAAGTAGGGATGTCAGAACTACCATAATTATACTAAGTCAGTCTAAAATAAAATAATAACAATAATAATAATAAAAGTAGTAAAATAAATGAAAACGCTTTCTGATTGTTCAGGTCTTGTCGGCTGCAAGCTTTAAATACAAGTGTAATCATTTTCTGCCCTAACCTCACGTTATTTATTAGCTAACTAATAGAGTCTGATAAATGACAGTCATGGACAAATTACATTCCAGGCATTTCTGGGGCCATAACTGTAAATGGTTATAGGTGATGATTGCCTAATAAATGCATGTATGAAAGTCCTATGTTTTTTATAGTTTACAGGTTTTTTTTTTGTTTAGGGCTACCCCCAACTAAAATATTTTATCTAGTCGACTTGTAATCATTCATTTAAGCCGTTAGTCGTTAATTGCACATTTATATTAAAATTACTTAAATATATACCGGGGGGGCGAAATAGGTTATTCTGCACTCTGGTTTGTTTTCTTTATTTTACAAAAGCACAACATTTTCTTGTTATTGTGAGTTTACACAAATAAAAGTAGACCCTTTACAGTTTCAAATAATGTAATACTGTTTTTGGTAATATATTTGTATTACCAAAAATGACGGAGTATTTTAAGTTGTTTCCACTGCAAGTGATCGCGCCGGCGCCTCTATGTCTTGCAGTAAGCGCACTATACTTTAGCTTTCACACTTTGATATGTGCCTAATGATAGCACACATTTATCTGTTAACATTAGAGCAAGTGGCCATGTAAAGTTGCTACTACCTGTGTTTCAAATATAACCAATTTTTGAGGTCGATGGGCGAATGTTTAGATTTCCTGCGTGACATTCTGTAACCACAAGAACCTGCCGTTAACAATCTGTCCATCACAAACTGCGTGACTTTGCCACGCACTTCCTGTGGAGTTTTTTTTTTTTTTCTGCGACTAACCGACTAATAAAATCTTGGTTGATTAAGGCTCTTCTCGTGACTGTTACTATTAGTGGGCAGCCCGATTTTTGTTGTACAACATTTTGTATTATATTACAAAATGTATAGTACTTATTGTAATACAACATTTTGGCAGTTTGTTTCATATTTTGTACATAAAAAAATAAATAAAAAAAAACTCTTTTAGATACCTGAAGTACATCAATCACCATTTACTCTATTTGTATCTTTGTTTACATGTTTTTTTTTTTTAATACTGTAATTGTTTTAATTTAATTACTTTAATACATAAATAATTTGGTTAATATTTATATTAATAATTAACTTTTTAAATAAAGTTCACATAATTTTAAATTATCTAATGTTGATTAGTTTATTTGATTATGCTATGGTATGGAAATTGGTATAAGGAATCATGACATTTAATTTGGCTATTGGTTTTGACAGCTATAATTTCAATTAAACCCTAGTGCAAAGTTGGCAGGAAATGCTGTGAATGGCCTATAAAATGAATAAATAAAAACATTTCTCTATTCTAATGCCTATCTGACATCAAACACAAAGAACACACAAGATTGAAAAAGTTAGCTGATGAGTTCAGAAATGACATTGTCAGTAATTAATGCACTCTCTGACCTCTGACTTTAGGACCTGAGAACTTCAAAGTTAAATAAATAGAACTTGCAACATTGCACAGATGAGATCAGCCAAGCATTTTCCCTTTGTGCTCCATTCCTGGCACACAGATCATTTGTTTGGACAAGTCTATTGTCTAATTCAAGAGAAAGCCTCACAGAGTGCAGCTCAGTTGGTCTGCCACATAACTAAAGGAGGAAATACACAAACACATTCATGCACACCCACACACACACACGCGGTTCCAACATTTGCATTTGCTAATGAATGCGTGAACAGACAGGTGCACAGTCTCTCCAGAAACCTCCTGTAGTTCATCCTTACCTGGCACCAATGATGTCCTTCTTTGCCAGATCAATGCCAGCAATGACCTTGACACGAAGAACACGAGATTCGTTCTGCAAAACATGACACACATAGAAAAAGACCATCATGAATAAATCAATACCTCTCGCACGAGTCTGGAAGCAAGAAGAAAAAAAAAAACTGCCCCGTGGCCTAAATTTAAGATGGGTTTAAGTCATGAGAGTGTCCTAATTTCACCTCACTTCTCGTCCAGGATGAAAAAGGAGCATCTTAAAGAAATTAAGAGGAAGCTGCAGCCAAAAAAGCTTTTGTGTTTATTGATAGACACGGAAACAAAACTGTTTTAATGGTATAGCGTCTGTGAGAAATAAATCCCTCTGGGAGCTCTAAATGTTTTATTGTCTTATGGCTGAATAAGTTTGCCTAAACTTCTCAGCGTGGCCTTCAAAAGCTCTCCAGCGGTAGACACGACCACCATTTCACGACTCCCACTCTGCATAAGTGCGTCCCGCCTCCAACATCACCTCGGCCGGCATTCAATAGCTATTCATGCTGCTCACAATTACACAACGAGCATCTTATTCGCCCGCCCGCTTTTGAAGCTCACCAGCCCAGAAATGACATACAGTAAAAGGTGAGAAAGGCCCTCTTCTCCATGATTTGCCCACTTCTGCTCTCTACACAACTGAAATTCTCTTTCTATTTATGTTTGACGATCTGCATTATCACAAGACATGCATCATTCGTGCAGTAAAGGCAAAAAAAAAAACTGGTGTGACAGCTTGTATTTATTCTGCCTGCCATATATGACCCAATTATTACAGAACGAATACAGTTTGTATGACACTGGAGAAGCCTTTATATACTGACAGGTACTGGGATGTTGCCGTCATCCCACCAGGTGGCCCAGACTGATGAAGCTGTGCTTTTAATATCAAATGCAAACAAAGACTAGATTTCTCTTAAGAGAACCACAATTTGGTATCAAGAAAATTGGATTTAACCATTCATAAACCATTTCTGAAGGTTTTTAGGGCAGAACAACATACTGTTATTTACTTTTAAAGCCATATCACCATCAAAGGCTAATTCATGGCAAATATCATAAAGCAATTTTAAATAATAATAATAATACAATATACACTGCTGTTCAAAAGATTTTTTTAAAGAAATTAATACCTTTATTCAGTAAGGATGCATTAAATTGAGACTTTTACATTGTTACCAAAAAACGGTATTTCAAATAAATGATGTTCTTTTGAACTTTCTATTATTCAAAAACAGTATATCACAGTTTCCACAAAAATATTAAGCAGCACAAGTGTTTTCAACAACAACAATAAGAAATGTTTCTTGAGCATCAAATCAGCATATTAGAATGATTTCTGAAGGATCATGAGACACTGAATACTGGAGTAATGATGCTGAAAATTCAGCTTTGTCGTCACAGGAATAAATTACAATTTAAAAATATATCAAAATAGAAAACATTATTTTAAATTGTGATAATATTTCACAATATTAGTGTTTTTACTGTATTTTTGATCAAATGAATGCAGCCTTGGTAACCATAAAAGTCTCAAAAACTTCAATCTTTTCAACGATAGCATACAACTCAAGGAAAGGCTTCAGAGGCGGAGCAAGTTCCTAATTTGATAAAGACTGGAATAACATGAACTGATCATTGTTCACAATAAGACCAGGAACTAAACCAAATATTTTGGTTTGTATAAGTAATCATTAAGGGTGTGACGAGATTAAAACGCGACGAGATTTCTCATTGAGTGAAAAGCTGTCTCGCGAAATTGAGGGTGAAATTAGGATAGAATATGCCACCGCTACGCTTACATTAAGTCTCCACTGTCGCTTTGCTTTTTATAGAATTAAAAAAAAACATTCTAGAGCTGCAGCACTGTATGTAGTGCAGCAGGAATCAGAGTTCACCGATCACTTGACGAGTGTAAGTGACGAGATGACTGACAAGACCTTAGCGGAGGATTAATCGCACAACAGAGCCTAAGTGTCTGACAAATGTCTTCTCTTGTAGAATGTGTGCTCAGCACCGCCGCTCCCTATTCACAGAGTAAGCGTGATCTCAAAAGTGAAAGCGGCTCCCTGATGCATAAAAATATCTGCCAATATGAAAGCTATCTTAGTTACAACTATAAACCTAGCCTATCTCTTAGCTCTGTATCATACTTGAAGAAAATTTTGGTCTCTATTTGCACTTTGAATATTGAGAGAGCACTTTGATTATGGTTGCACTTATTGTTTGCACTTAATAAGACTAAGAGAAAACTGTGTTATTCTTATTTATAGGCTGCTTTTTTTTTTTTCTATGATCAATTTGTGGAAAGGAGTTCAGTTAGGAGGTCAAAAGTTCTCATATGTAATCATACAGGAGAGAAGCCATTCAGTTGAGTTTGACAAAACCTTACAGTGCTTGAATATTGTTGTCCTTTACTGCAAATGATAATTGATACTCAGAAAGTAGAACTGAAATTACATTCATTACAAGATGATTAGTTATTTCAAATGCACCAGCAGACTATTTTTCTAGTTATGTATTTCGTCAGAGGATTTTTATTTTAAAAATACTGTGTAAAAATCTTGTCTCATTCTCGTGAACTCAATCTCATGTCTCGTCTCATCTCATGAGCTAGCTGTCTCGTCACACCCCTAGTAATCATACAGATCAGTTTTTACAATAAACACCTTGTTCATCTCACATCATTTTGCAACAAGATCTCAAAAGTTGATGTTGGCCTTTCCAGGACATTAAGAGAAACCAGTGACCAGTTGCATATGAAGTTCTTCCTTTATTCCACAGGGACACTCCCTTATCCAGGGCCATATTGTACAGTATCCATTGTCACCCTAATCACACCGCCAGAACTTGTTGCATTATGACACAGACTCACGACACGCCTTTGTAAAATAAACTTGCCAAAAAAGGAACAGCACTTCAACTGTGCCTTCAACTCCAATCAGTCTTATGAAATAACCATAACAGTTCAGATCTCAAATTTAGCACAAGTCCAGGATGACGCAACAAATCTGGACAACTGAAATGTCAAACAAGGTGTTCCAATTGACAAATATATTTACACACGGATGACCTAAGTTTTCAGACAGACAACACACTTTGGATTAGGGACGAATTCTCAATAATAACTATTAAATACAACTTTTGCCTCAATAAAATCCTAATTAATGCTTATTAATACTTAGTTAGGTAGCTGTTAAGTTTAGGTATTGGGTAGGATTAAGGGATGTAGAATATGGTCATACAGAATAAGGCATTAAAATGTGATTTATAAGTGCTAATAAACAGCCAATATCCTAGTAATATGCATGCTAATAAGCAACTAGTTAGTGGTGAGAATTGGACCATTAACTAAAGTGTTAACTTTAGTTTAACTAAAATAAAGTGCAGGTCATTTTGGGAAGAAAGCATCTAGCATGAAAGAGTTGCAAATGTGTGTTTATCTTTCATATGCATTCACAAATACATATTCAGAGCGTTGCCTCTTTTGACAATTGTAATGAATCATAACTGACCGAAAAACCTTGTCCTTTGGGACTCCACTCTAACTCTCAAGCTCTCAGATCAAATTCAATGCAGCAGGTCAGAGCCAGAGCACTCATTCCCTGCTCATAATTACAATTATTTCCTTGCCTGTCCCTTCATCCTCTAAATGAGGTTAAAAGATCAAAAGATACAGAACACTAAGCGAGACCCGGTGTTACAATCGCACCTTCCATTCTTACCTGAACCATTCAATCATCTACACACTCTAGAAACTAGAGGAGATGAATTGATAGAGCAGAGAGAACAGCTGGGTTTGGACCACTAGTGGAAATGACAACTCATCTGTATTGCTGATGAAGGCGAGGGCAGCTTTAGAGTGACTACAGGAGGATGCGAGGAACAGCTAAAAAGCTAAGAAGGGGTGTTACTCTTCAATGCTGTTATCGAGTCAAAAAAAAAGCAAATCTGTAACATTTTAAACATCTTTATCGTCACTTTTAATAAATGTAATGCATCCTTACTGATTTGTGTGCCTGCAAATGAGAGGAAATCACGTTTCATTTGCACTTGATCCAAATATGACAATATTAACCTGGTTAGCAAAAACTTAGCATTAAAATTAGTATTAGCAAGACAAGTGTTGGGGAAAGTTACTTATAAAAGTAATGCATTACAGTATTGTGTTACTCCCTAAAATAGTATCTAACTGCATTACTTAGTTACTTTTTAAGGAATGTAATGTGTTACATTACCTTTGCGTTACTTTTTCTCATCTGGGCTGAGCTTGCTTGTTTGTTTTTTAATAATTTTTTTGGCAATTGTAAAGGCCCTTTCACACCAAAAGTGAAATGAATACGCTTCAGGCTGATCACAAATGTCATTTTTGCTTATTAGTACAGTTGAATTGGATCATCGAAGGTCAGCAGCAAAGACACTGGTTAATAAAGTGAGATTAATAAAGTATTAATAAAAGTATAAAGTTTATTTGTTTAATTTAACATTTAATTATTGGAGGTTTGCGTAATATTCGGAGTTTGCATTTCACCGTTTTTATCCTTTTGAAGAATACTGATTTGTTTTTGTGCAGGTGAGATGAGTAAATGCTCACATTTAGTCTAGAACTACAAAACACCTCTGCACTTACTCCTGATTTCTCTCAACATGGGGACAGGACAGCTTTCAGTTAATACATGTGAAAATAGGTAGGCTAACATGTGTTACTTATTTGAAAAAGTAACTCAGATATTTTGTAAATTTAAAAGTAATGCATTACTTTACTAGTAACTTGAAAAAATAATCTGATTACATAACTGATTACAATACTTGTAATGCATTACCCCCAACACTGAGCAAGACCACTAATTACTATTTAGTCATTACATCTTTATCCAAAGCAACATGAGTCCCCTGGAGTAACGTGACCTTAAATGTCTTACTCAAGAACAAGATGGTTGATGGATTAGGATTTGAGGGCACAATCTTTTGGTTGCCAGCTCAAATGTTTCACCATCATGTTACATCAGCCACAACAAACTCCAACGATATGTTGACTGGAAACATTAGCAAAGGACTCATGCGATCAAAATAATGTGGTATGTTCACTACGTCAACAAAACTTTACCGGCTCAATATGTCAAGTCTATAAATAAGGACGAATGGCTTTGCTACAACCGTATTTAACATGCTTAACTGATATAATAATAAAGTCACAGGGCTGCAGCTGATTTTACTTCACATCGACGTAAGATGGCAGGAAAGTATTACTCAGCCTGTGGCTGTCAAGCTGGATAATTAGGATTAAGGTTCTACGAGCCTCTTAGAGAGCTGAAGCTCTGACTGGTTTCCTGTGCACACCCAGCGATTAGTTTAATGACAGGTTTGGTATTTCCAAGTGATATATCATCAGGTCTCAACTGGGAAACCTTGGTCTGCTGGGGTCGTTCTAATGGGAGAACTACAATCCAATATTGTGTAAAATGTCACTTAAAACAACAGTACAAAACATTAGCAGTTCCCAAGAGCAAGCCATAAAATGTTCACGGTTCACAATCAAATCACTGCCTTTACTTTAATACATGATTCTAAGCATAGGCCAAGTCATAGAACAAAGTTAGAGTCGGTCTGTTTGATAGATTATGTATTTGCATATTAAGTGTAAGGCAGTAAAGAGCCAGACTTTGTATGCCAATACCGGTAAGATTTGGTTTTCTGAACCAGAACTAATAAAACAGAATCTAGTAGTAAGGAATCAAGACTTATTTGATCAAGAAATACAGTAATATTGTAAATTGTAGTGATAACAATAACAATTTCAAATAACTGATTTCTATTTTAATACATTTTAAAATGTAATTTATTCCTGTGATGGCAAAGCTGAATTTTCAGCATCATTACTCCAGGCTTCAGTGTCACATGATCATTCAGAAATCATATGCTGATTTGCTGCTCAAGAAACATTTCTAATAATGAATTTAAAACTGATGAAAAAAGCTCAGTAAACTGTTAGACGGATTCAATACTCTCAGTCTCAATGTTGCACAAACACAATATATCTTCTCTTTGTTCCCATCATGAACTTTTCATTGTGGAGCACTGCTCGCCCGTGACTCCAAGTTGCATTAAGCGCATCATCGTGTGCCCGGGATGCGCACAAGCGATTTTGTGCCACTCTGTATTGGAGCCTTTCGTACTATGATAGCTTTGTGCAAAATATAATTAGTATTTAGCCTATTTATTTGTTCTATCTAGTGTTGTCAGAAGTACTGACTTCGATACCAAGTCAAACCGTTTTTAAAAATGTGACGCTTTGAGCGCTGTTGAGCGGATTCGTAAACACCTCCGATTGGCCATTCTGTTCACGCGCACAACATATATGTCTGTGACTGGCAACAATGATCAACACTTTGTTGTAAATAGACATCAATGACGCTCTTTACCTAACGCTTACACAGATACACATGGGAGTGTTTGAAAGCAGGCGACGTCTGCTTTCAGACGGTCCCCCTTTCAAAACGCTTTCAAATTCATACACTTCCGTGTGCTTAGCCAATCACAGACATGTGTTGAGCACGTGAACACAATGACCAATCAGTTGTTAACGAATCCGCTCAACAGTCAACAGCACTCAAAGCGCCACATTTTTTAAATTTCAGACAACACTAGTTCTATCATATCTGTCATGCATGTTGCCCTATTGAAAATCTCCACCATGCATAAAAAAAAAAAAATGTGTGTGTGTACATTTTTCTCTTTATTTATAATTAAATAATGTGTTGTTAGTGAGGTTTCTGAGCAAGAAAAAAAAAACAGTACTGGTATCGGTTTAGCTTTAGCAGATACCCAAGGTTGAGGTATCAGACATGAAAAACTGGTATGGAGCTACCCCTACTAATTATTTACTGCTTCTTTAAGAACACTTAACCAATTAGCCATCCAAGCAACCCACCGAGTTGATTTTGAAAATATGTTGTTTTGAAAACAATTTGTTTGATAATGGCTGCCACACCCACAGAAACAAGTTCTTCTATTTTGAGATCTATGAAATGTGATTCATAATTGCTCAAATACAATTCACAGATCCATGCTCTTAGTTATTATGAAAGGGCTTCCATTTTTAACCTGGCTAAACACAGATTTCTAAACTATTTGTATAGATGCTTTCATCAGCAGTTACATAATCAAGACTGCTGATTTCAGTGGATGCATTTCCATATCAATGCAATTCATAATGTTATGGCACCTGGTTTCATCAGAACCAAGTCTGTAAGTTCTTCTAAGCATGTCATCAAGCTCATTTTGCAATACATTTTAAGTGGCACTAAAGGTTTGTCAAATTACACCACAAACAACAGGAACTGAGAAGCCTGCATGTGAAAGCATTGCCAGCAGGCCATTAAGAATCTAATTATCATTTATGATACATTTTAACAGTTGCTTCTGACTTATGCAAGTATGTGCTATTATTTTAAGCAAACACACTACAATTTTCATCTGGCAGACAATAAAATCACCATAAAAATCTCTTAGATTTATGCTGACGGAGGAAATCGAGGCCAATATAGGGACTAGAATATCTGTGCAAAACTACGTATAAAACTATCTTCAAAGTAGTCGGTGGGATGTATCAACCATCTTAAGGTAAATCCAGTATAAAGTCATGTATCTAAAACCTAGGCTGCGACTCACTCAATCGGCTCCCTAGATTCCTAGGTCGTGAATCGGTCATGTTCACAAATTCAGCACAAAGGATAGTAAGGACCCTGGCTCACTACACATTGGGAAACTGATGACTATTTCCAGCAACATGACAACGTCCTCATAACACATCATCAATACTGGTATTTATGAACTTTCTGACATGATTTTTAATATACGTGCAACATTTTAGCAGTAAATAAATTATAAATGTTAGCTAGATTATGTCTAGCAATGTATGTTTATGCTGAAATATAATTAAACATGGCTAGTAATTAAAAAAAAAAAACATCTATCACGTCATTTATGTCTCTTATGCTCACAAAGGCTGCATTTATTTGATCAAAAATTCAGTAAAAACGTCAATACTGTGAAATATTATTGCAATTTAGAATGACTGATTTTAAATTGAATACATACACTTCTATTTGAATACATTTTAAAATGCAATTTATTCCAGTGATGAACAAAGCTGAATTTTCAGCATCATTACTCCAGTCTTCAGTGTCACATGATCCTTCAGAAATAATTCTAATATGCTGATTTGCTGCTCAAGAAAAGAAATATATTATTATCAATGTTGAAAACAGTTGTGCAGCTTGATATTTTTGTGGAAACGTGATACATCTTGCAGACCCCAAAGATTTGAACAGTAGTGTATATCAAATTCAAAAAAAATATGCAGATAAACTTGTCAGTTCTTGTTGGGACTTGGACAAGTGAGCTAACACCTAGCAACCACATAGTCTAGTAAAAACCAAGCAGAACACCCCTGCGACATCAACGAGTTTGGCAACAACACTAAAATCTACATATAATTATTTGTGTTTTTACTCCTTATTTGGAGACTATGGGAAACATTCAGAGCTAAATGTGTAAGAAGTTCATGGGCAGCAGTACAAAAAATATGGTTTGATAACAAGGTTGCAAGTTTAAGTGCAAAAATCCCTTTAATCCTAGTGCCATCAAACAATACACTTTATCCCAGGTTTCTCTATGGGAAACATAGCAATGGGCAGAGAGGACTCGTAGCACCCCTGACCTTCAGTAAGCATGCAGCTGCTATGTGTGGAATGCTTAATTAATGCTTATTGTTTCATCCTACTCGGCAACTCAGTTACTCTCTGAATTGCACACAGAATTAAAGAGTTTCTAAATCTGATTCATTCCATGCCCTGAATTCCAAATTCTAAAATAATATTACATATTC
>RJVU01035392.1:1365162-1400315 GCA_003731715.1 Anabarilius grahami
TTTTTTTTTTTTTTTGAATCTCATTTGCCCCACTCCCTCACCCACACAACCATGAGCTGAAATGTCTTTCCTTGGTTGGGAAACGGTTGCTTGCTTGAGGGTTTTCGGATGTGGTTGATGGAAATCTCACCAGTGCAGGTGTGCAGGAGTGGAAAGTTCTAGAAAGAAGAGCAGAAATATTGTGAGAATGAGATCAGATTGATTAGGAGCAGAGATTAATCTTCCATTTTTACACACACAGCTGTTTTTTTTTTTTAAGCTCTTCATCACCACAACTAAACATGACCCCGTTACTGACTTCAATCACTCTTAATGCAGAAGGGGTCGGAGTTTATTGGCAGAGCAATGATGTTAATGCATGGGGACAGATTCAGTTTAATGGTGTGTTTTTATATTTGGATAGCCACATTTTTAGGTCATTGTAAATTCCTGGATTTATTGCACGATGGAAGAGAAGATAAATGCTGTCATTTACAGTAGGGTAAGAGGAAGGACTTTTATGTACTAGTCTTTTATTTTGTACAGTTTCATTGATGCCAGGGTTTCTGAAAGTACGTTGCAACTGCAACAGAAACAGCAACAGCAAATGCTATCCAAGTATTTGAAGGTTGAGCAGCGAGCTCATTGGCTACTGATACACAGGGGTTAAATTGGGCCGGGGCACATAGGCTTGCAGGGCTCGACATACGCTTGTCCAGGACTGCGGGACAAGTGGATTTTTTTATGTGAAAGAGAATTTTACTTGCCTGACCAGATAAGTAGCTTGATTAAAATGTCAATAACAACCAAAACGCGAGAATGATTCATTCAGCTTAAGTGGCGATTGATAGTGGATAGTAATGTAATGTATATTGGCGGTGATATTGCGCTGTTGAGGCGCACGTAACCTCTTGAGGAGAATTCAAAACAAATGAGCTCTGCTCACACAAAGAAACTCAGTTATCATGTTGCAATAAAAATTCAATATGTGGGTTTTTATAGCTTGCTATTTACGACATATGATAAAGTTAAGCATCACACGACCGAAAGTGCTGAATTCCTGAATATCACCTCGATTGAAATTGACACTAATTTCATACAACAGTTCAATAAACAAGTTGTTAATATTAATTTCTTACGTTTTAGGTGCAATATTGCCTGTTTTTTGTTCTATTGTAGCAGCGAAAATAGTTCCAAAAGAGGCAGAACCAGCGCATCTCGCAGCTACGCTCAGCCGTTTCGAATGATTCAGCGTTTTGAACGAGTCGGTTGAGTGAAGATTCAATGGCCCAATCTTAAACAACTGCTTCATTCTTGATTCAACCTTTTGAATGAATCGTTTGAATAAATGAATCAGTGGTTCACTCATTAAGACGGCCACTTGCCGCCATCTACTGGCGGTTTAATTTCATGTTTAAAAGTATAAATTTCCCACCAACATTTCATATTTGTATATTCAAAAATATTGAAAGAATCTCATAACATTATTGAATGCAGTTGTACTTTTTCAGTGTGAATTATTCAATTTGGTAACAGTCCTATAGTGTCTTACTATTTTAATTTATCAAATGTAAGAATTTGAAATAAAAGATTAAACATAAATTTAATTAGATTGGGGGGAAATGCCCTTTATAGAGGTTAATAAAATTCCCCCAGGGTAAATAACATAAATACGCAGATTTAAATATATCACTGCTGATAAAACACTGATGAGAATGTTGCTTATTTCAGAAATTATATTTACAACACAAAAAAAATAAAAAAGATTTTATTGTCATCAGATGAAGATGCTTTGGACACTACCAGCATCTATAGAATGATTTCGATCTGCATTTTAGTATTCACAGCAACTTGTTATATTTTAGTTTGTCAATTGATACAATTTTGTAGTCACATGCACCCCTGAAACCACAGAGCCCCCCCACATAACAAATCCCAATTTAACCCCTGCTGATACAGCAGGAACCAATGAGCTGTGCCCTAAAGATTGATATGATTGTAAGCAGATTGAGTTAAGGACCAATCAGCCTGCGCCATCTAGAGTTTAATGACATAACTTTGTATTGAGATATTCTATTATTTGAATTGTAAAATTATCCTCTATTTTAAAAAGTATTTGTGAAATATGTAAGGCACCAGAACTGACGACAGGATACCAGAAAAACTGGAAGCAAGACCAACCTTTTGGGAGCATGATGGGATGAGTACTGTACAGTACAGAAGATTTGGTAATAGGACAGATGACTGACAGCGGAAGAAAGCACATGGCAGTGCACTCGTTCTGTGTTGGACAGCTGGCGTGACCCTCTCTGGCCATGATGACGGCTCAATCTCACAGATCAGAGGAGTGGATGAAAAAATAGAGGGAGGGAGAACTAAGCCTGTGTGCATATTCTTTCAGAAGTCATGCAACAATGCAGAACATAACATACAGTACCATTCAAAAGTTTCGGGTTGGTAAGATTGTTTAATGTTTTTTGAAAAAAAATCTCTTATGCTCACCAAAACGGCATTTAATTGATCAAAAATACAGTAAAATCATGAAATATTATTACAATTAAAAAGAAAATGTAATTAATTCCTGTGATGTAACGCTGAATTTTCAGCATCATTACTCCAGTCTTCAGTGTCACATGATCCTTCAGAAATCATTCTATTATGCTGATTTGCTGCTCAAGAAACATTTCTTATTATTATCAGTGTTGAAACAGTTGTGCTGCTTCATATTTTTGTGGAAACAGTGATACATTTTTTTTTCCAGGATTCTTTGATGAATAGCTAGTTCAAAAGAACAGAAATTGTTTGAAATATACATTTTTGTAACATTATAAATGTCTTTACTGTCACTTTGATCAATTGAATGCATCCTTGCTGAATAAGTATTAAAAATATATATCTTACTGACCACAAACTTTTTAAAGGTATAAATCTCTAAAAATGTAGTAGTAATAGTATAGTATAACTGGATAGGCTATCTAGTGAACAAGTGTGCTGCACAATTGAATAAAAATGTTTAACTAAATAAATAATGCAAAAAAAAAAATGACTATAGTTAAATTGAATTATTTTAATGGAATAAAATGTATAATAAAAAAAACTAATAATAAAGTTGCTATTGCAAGATCAAAGTATTAAATTAAAGAAATGCATTTGCAAGTATGATAATAAAAACATTTATTTAAAACAAATTGTGCCACAAAGTGGCCATGAAACAGATAAAATATTTATTAATCTCTTAATTTTACATGTACTAGTGTAGTAGCTTGTTTCTGGGTTTCTCCCAGCTTGAAGCCCCTTGTAGTCTGGTCCATAAGCCGTCTTTGCTCAATTCTCCTATTTCTCCCTCTTGTCATTTGGCATTCACTTTTTATCTATACATACTTACAGTACACTTGCACACTCCCCCTGAGGTGACCTTTATTAAGTGCTTCACTCAAGGGCACAAGAGAATTCAAGGTCAATTCAATAACTGCACGGTGCACGGGACATCCTAACATTAGAATTAAGTCTGTGACATTATGTTGCCAAATTCTTTAACATCTGGCTACCTCTACGTGTGTTTTTGCATGTGCATGCATGTGTGCATATGTGTGTCTGTGTGTATTATAGCATGTAATTAAAAGCCAGCTGTCTCCTTATTCTTTAGCAGGCCAGTAAAAGATGAATTAATCAGCAAATGATAGTCCTTAAAAATCCATGCAAGTTTACATTGCCAAATGAATAAACTACTGACCTTTACACCATCAAAAAGGAAACTTCACTATGGCTTCACTTTATGACTTTATTTTATGAATTTTAAATGTTTTCAGAGCTCCTTCCATCGACCCATAAACTGGCAGAGCTAGTCTCTCAGCTGACCATAGAAACATTCATTGGCAGAGGTCATTTTTGATCTCGTTTGATCTTTGAGCCATTATTTCCTTCTGTCTGCTGAGGTTAAATGTTTAGGCACATGGGCTTGAGTCATATCATGCCACTTGACCATGGGCCATGGAAAAAATTCAAAAGATAAGTTGAAAAAGTCAAGTTTTAGTTTTATAACAGGTGCTTTGGGTTGGTGCTTTGATCCTGTTACATTTAAATATGACCGTTTTAGTTCATCATTGACTTGAATTTGACCTTAAAGGAATAGTTCACCCGAACATGTAAATTGTTATTTGTTCTCCCTCATTTTGATCCAAACATATATTTCTGTCATATGATTTTTATGGTGTCCTTTTTGAAGTTCAAAAGCTTCAGTCCCCATTTATTGTAAATACATGAAAAATGACCCTTGAGTTCTTCAAAAATTATCCATTTGTTGTTCTAAGGTTTAAAAAAATGTTTTGGGGTGAACTATAGCATTAGTGTTTTGTAACAAGACAAAAGAACAGTGACATTATTATTCATTATTCTTACCACAGTACTCCCTTGGTTGTGCAAAAGATAAAGAGTGATTGCATTGCGTTGTGGTCCATTTAAATTCTACATGTCCCCACCCGTCCACAACGTCTCATTGCATGACTTTTTCATGTTTTTGCTAATTTTCTCAGTGTTGCTTATTCTCTGACTCTCTAGCTCTTTTTAATTGTAATTTTTATTGTTTGGAGCACGGTGACCTCGGCACAGCACTGATAACACGGTTTTAACCTTGCCAAGGTCTTACACAACAGTATGCTCATGGCTTTAAGTCCAGCTATAGCAAAATAAAACAAGCTATATAAACATTTTAAGAGACATTAACAATATGACAGTATTTACCAGATATTTAAGAGCATTATAACTTTGTATTATGCTTAAACAGGGCTAAAGGTTCACTTTATTTTCATATTCATATACACTCACCACTGGCTACTTTATTACCTTGTTAGTATCATTGGCACGTTATCTTGCTGAAAGTAGCCATCAGAAGATGTGGTCATAAAGGGATGGACATGGCTAGTAGCAATATTCAGGCTGTGGAATTTAAACAATGTTTAATTGGTAATAAGGAGCCCAAAGTGTGCCAAGAATATATCCCCACACCACTACACCACCAGCAGCAGCCTGAACCGTTGATACAAGGCAGGATGGATCCATGCTGTCATGTTGTTTATGCCAAATTATGACCCTACCACCTGAATGTTGCAACAGATATCGAGACCCGTCACACCAGGCAATGTTTTTCCAATCTTCTATTGTCCAATTTTGGTGAGTCAGTTTGAATTGTAGCCTCAGTTTCCTGTTCTTAGCTGACAGGAGTGGCAGCGGTGTGTTTTCTGCTGTTGTCCATCTGCTTCAAGGTTCGATGTGTTGTGTGTTCAGAGGTGCTCTTCTGCAGACTTCGGTTGTAATGAGTTACTGTTGACTTTCTATCAGCTCGAACCAGTCTGTCTGTACATTCTCCTCTGATGCTGGCACCAAAAAGGCTTTTTTTTTTTTTTTCCCACAGGACTGCTGCTCACTGTATATTTTCTCTTTTTTGGTCCATTCTCTGTAAACTGTAGAGATGGTTGTGCATGAAAATCCAGTAGATCCCCAACTAACAGAATTTTGTTATAAGAACGTTCTGCAATTATTCAGTGTTGGTTCTGGGAACATACAAAATGTCCAGTTTTCTTGACGTTAGAGGACATTTTTATAAGGTATGATGTTCTTTAAACGTTCTTTCTACTTAATTTTGAATTAAAATTCAACATTGTAAGAACGTTGATTTGTAACAATCCAAGAACATAAAAATGTCCAGTTTCTTTAAATGGTAGTAGAATGTTATTTAAAGGTTAGTATGAGGTTCCTGATACATTCTTTCAATCATTCAAACACCTGCTGTGAACAAGCACTGAAAGAAAGAGAAATAAGAACACAAACTACAACTTTCTTCAGCCACAGCCTTAGATGAACTAAAGATAAAAGACATTAAATCTTTTTAAAATCTGATTAAACAACTTGACAAACAGCTTCACTTATTGTTAACCAGACTGACTTTATTTCTGTCACACGTCTACAGAAGTTCTTATTGAGAATTAACAGAGGTTAAGTTGTTGATGTCTTATTGAAAATGTTTAATTCGAAGTCACCATCATGGAGATCAGTGTTTGCTTTAGTTGGGCTCTTGACCCTTGACTTTTGTTAAGTTGCTTCTTTTTCGCCAATTGCAAGTGTTTTCAAATTTTTCTGCATTGATAAAGCAGATCAGCCTTTCTGTTTTAATAGCTGACAAATGACTGCGTTGTTTCTGTAATTGTTGACAAAGCTTTATTGAGAAGCATAAAACTCAACCAATGTGAACAAAATAATTTGTTACACCATTGTTGTATTTCAGATGCTGAATGTTGATTCCCTTGAGTGTATAATTACCACTTTAAAACATGAGTTGTGCTATTTATACACTCACAGACATCAACATTCGGCATACAAAACACATTCATGGCTCCCAGCATGCATTGCGGCATGAATAAATTATGCAGCTGAATTTTTTTTTTTTATTGTCACCATTGTTGAGGTTTGTATGATGAGTGCTGAAGTCTAAGTGTGTTGTATTTTTACTTTGAAATAATTTAGGACAATACCTAAATCACTTCAGTTTCACAAATGATTTTTATCACATCATTTGAGTTTATTACTTCCTTCTCAAATAACATTTCAATTCCAAAAGTAAACAAAACTACAGAAAAAGTAGTTGTTTAAACCACTTCAATGAAGAAAGTCGTAGTTTGTGTTCTTATTTCTCTTTCTTTCAGTGCTTGTTCACAGCAGTTTGTGTTTGAATGATTGAAAGAACGTTTGAGGAACATCATACTAACCTTTAAATAACATTCGACTATCATTAAGGAAACTGGACATTTTTATGTTCTTGGAATGTTACAAATCAACGTTCCTAGAATGTTGAATTTTAAATCAAAATTAAGTTGAAATAACATTTGAGGAACATCATACCTTATAAAAATTTTCCTCTAACGACAAGAAAACTGGACATTTTTTATGTTCCCAGAACCAACAGTATTTGGAGAATGTTCTTATAACAAAATTCTGTTAGCTGGGTCAGCAGTTTCTGAAATACTCAGATCAGCCCGTATGGTATCAACACCAATGCCACGTTCAGTCACTTGAATCATCTTTCTTCCCCATTCTGATGCTTAGTTTGAACTTCAGCAGATCGTCTTGACCGTGTCTACATGCCTAAATGCATTGAGTGCTACTATGTATGTGATTGGCTGATTAGATATTTGTGTTAAGAGGCATTTGAACAGGTGTACCTAATAATGTGGCCGGTGAGTATATGAGTAGGCCTATATGAAAATAAGTCTAAATAAATGTTGAAGACATAGGTAGGTTTTAAGCTTCCACATAGTTCATTCCGGTTGGATTACCTCTGGATGAGTTAGTGTTTTATTTTTAATATTTCTTGACTTACTGTTTGTGCAGAAAAGCCTTTTATCACTGCTAATTTTATAGCTTGTTTAATTAAATCCACCTGTTTTCTCATCCACTTATATACCACTACAAATGCACTAAATGGTGGACCTCTGTGACTCAGGATGAAAAATTCATTGGAGATCATCAGAATTATGCTATTATCTTGGCCTAGCAGAAGCAAATTTTTAATTATAATTACAAAATTGCCACTTTATTCAGTAGATGACACAATGGCAAAAGTCTTAATTGGAATAATGTTAGGAAATTGAATTTTAGGAATTACTTACATAATGAATCGATAAACAGTCACAATACTTTAAATAAATACAGAAGGTGCTGTTAAGAGTTTTTATAATGCATTAAAATCAATGTGGATAAAGTCATATTTTATCTATTATTTTTTCCTTTTCTAGTTGTGCATGTAAGCAGTCACATGATCACATGACTACACAGCCCAATAAACTCAATGTCTTTAGGTTCAATGGGGATAACAACATGGTAGCATTTTACTGAAAATGTACACATGAAGATGTAAACTGACCTTCCTTCCTTCCTTCCTTCCTTCCATCCATCCAATTCTCCATCCAATCATCCATCCTTCCTCCCTCCCTTCCTTCCTTCACAATTATAAAGGAGCCATTGGTGCCTGCATAGTTTTCTTTTTCACTTATAGGAACCTCTGAGAGGGAAAAAGGGGGGTAGTTTTTCTTATCACACTCTCTGAGCCACACCTAGTTTCCTNATTTATATTATATATATTTTTATTTTATTATTATAGTTATGGTCATAGAATATAGCAAGAATTTACTGTAAACACCTTTTAGTCACTTTTTTTTCATACACTAAAAAATGTATGAATTACAATGTATTGCATTACAATTACAAAAAAACAGTAACAAAATACCAAAACAAGTGGGTTATTTATTTTAAAGACAGACAAGCAAACTTGTCCCTACAAATACTGTAGATTTATAAATACATTACAAAATAAAAAACATACAACATTACATACATACAATAATAATTTGTGGACACTTTGTGGAACATATTTATAGTTAATTTGATGGAATATGAAATTAGTCTGCTAGGACAAATATCTGAATTTGAGAGGAACTGACTTCATTCTTGCATTAGTTGATTAAAAGTAACTGAAAAACTATGTCTACAGTACATTTCTTTGATTCAATTAATTTTTTTATTGTGTAGGATGGTGGTTTAATTTGAAATTTGGAAATTTTGAGAAAATAAAAAAGCCCAGTTGTCATGGTCAAACATTGTGAAACCTTATTGAAATAAATTTTTGCCTCTGGTGCACATGAACCATGTCATATTTAAAACTTATTTGTACTGTGCATCACCTCTAACCTCATTTGATTTAATTGCTTTCTTTATGGCATAACAGTCTGCAATAACCCCAGTCTGTACTTAAATGCCATTCAAACTTAAGCTGCATCATTGGTGACAGAAATAAAACATGAAATACTGTGAGAATGCTGTGATGACAGTGAGTTCTCTAAAACAATTACTTGGAATTTTAAGATCACATTTGGTGACCTTATACCGTCATTATCACTGTCCCAACAATTTCTGTGTTGATATAAGTGTTAAAGGATAAGAAAAGGTCAAAAAATATTCAAGTCTTCAATAATTCACTGAATTCCAGAGTTCTGTGAGCGACTGTTTGACATAGCCTATTACAGCAAGTGATATGTGGTATATTTGTTATTCATTATTTGTTTATGTGCAGTTAAGCATTATGCAATCTGTCTCCCTTTATTATTATATGGATTCATTTCTGGAATTAGCCCCAGGGTGCAGGACATGTGTAAGCTGGATCTGTGAGGTTCCTACATATCTATGTCTCCTCCTGCATTGTGCCTGATGAATGAACGTAACTCCTGAAAGTCCCATATTCCTTCACAGTCAAAGACTGAGTAGACCTATCTGTCATATTCATTCTTATTTTATTGAAAAACCTAGACCATTAGCCATTTAAAAACAACAAATTATAGGCCTATACATGTTTTTTGTTTTCAACAGGGCTTTCGTTTCAGTAATGATAAACTTTAGATTTGACATTTGCAATCTGTTGCCAAAAAAACGCTAAAGGCGATTTCACATTTATCCATGTTCGGTTTCAATAGGAATCCACTCGATCTGGAATTTCGCCTGAGGGTGAAAGATTTCCTCTGAAGATTTTGCATCAGGTTCAGTTGGTCATGCAAATTCGCTGCGTTTTCCAACAGAAAGCTGCTTGGTTTTACAGTGACTTCTGTGTGAGCTGTGCTTTTTACATCATTACTCTATTGACAATAGACAATTTATCTTTTTTTGCCAGTGAAATAGTGAAATCGCTAATGTGATTGCACTTTAAGGAACAGTCGTGTTTTCCCAGAGTGAGTAACCAAAGCAACAGATCAGTTTCGAATGATATACATCAGTAAAGCATGAGGCATTAATGTTTTGATATAGATTTACATATCACAAAAATTAAGGAACGTCAGGGTTTAAGCTACTTTCCTGTAGCTCAGTGGTTAGAGCGTGGCACTAGCAATGCCAAGGTCTTGGGTTCGATCCCAGGGATTGCACATACTCAGATACAAATGTATAGTATCATGCAATGTAAGTCGCTTTGGATAAAAGCGTCAGCCAAATGCATAAATGTAAATGTAAGCAACTTTTGTTTGTTTTAGATAATTGATGATTAGCTTTGATAGAGACACCAAATTACTTTGCACCTCAAGAGTTTGCTACCCCAAGATACTGTTGCATTTAATTAGTAAAAAATAGAAAAAATAGATTTTCCTTTAAACTAGTCGATCCCCCATAAAGTTGGCCAATCGTAACCTAAAATTTACACACTGAATAATTTTCATGTGGGCTTGATGTGAAGGCCTAAACTGTGCACCCAGACAGCAACTTTGTAGCAACTTTAGCGGCTTTTCCACTGTCAGGCCGAACGGTTCTTAGAATGGTAATGAACGGTTCCAGTTGTGTTTCCACTTGAGCCTGCCACATGCGGGGTGGAATGATGGCACTTGGGCGGACTGCTCCTGTTTGCCAGATCTGAGCCACAAGCAGGCCATAGCAATGCCACATGTCAGCCAAGAGCAAAGAAATTGAAACTGGACCTTATTTGAGCCACATAATCTTATATATTATTTATAGATTCATCTTAGCATTAACAAGCATGTTAGTGAGTGAGTGAGTGAAGTGACATGTGGCCAAGTATGGTGACCCATACTCGGAATTTGTGCTCTGCATTTAACCCATCCAAGTGCGCACACACAGCAGTGAACACACACACCGTGAACACACACCCGGAGCAGTGGGCAGCCATTGCTGCGGCGCCCGGGGAGCAGTTGGGGGTACGGTGCCTTGCTCAAGGGTCTCACCTCAGTCGTGGTATTGAGGGTGGGGAGAGCGCTGGACATTCACTCCCCTCACCGACAATCCCTGCCGGACCTGAGACTCGAACCCATGACCTTTGGGTTACAAGTCCGACTCTCTATCCATTAGGCCACGACTGCCCCCTCTTAACAAGCAGAATCACTGAAGGAAAGAAAAGAACAGAAAAAAGAGACAAACAGAAACACAAGAGCTGCAACTGACTTCAGCCACAGCCTTAGATGATATCAAATCTGAAGAGAAAAGATTTTGATGACAGTCGGTGTTGTTCCTTTAGATTTCAGTGATGGACGGTTTTGTTCGGTTACTAGATCTCAATGACAATCAGTTTTGTTCCAAATATTACATTGCAGTGATGTTCAATTTTGTTTCGTTGCAAGATTTTGACGGTTGGTTTTCAGTGTTGGTTTTATTTGGTTACAAGATTTCAATGACAGTTCTTTTTTTTTCCGTTATGAGATTTCAATGACGGTCAGCTTTGCTCTATTATGAGATTTCAATGACAGTCGATTTTGCTCCTTCGCAAGATTTCAAAGATGGTCGGTTTTGCTCCATTATGAGATTTAAATGACGGTCAGTTTTGTTCCTTTACGAGATCTCAATGTTTGACGGTTTTGTTATGTTATGAGATTTCAATGACTGTTGAATTTGAAACAAGTCAAACTGTCTGTTTTGTTTAATTACGACATTTCAACGACGGTCGGTTGACAGTATGACAGTACAGAAAAGTACTAAAGACATTGTTAAAACAGTTGACGTGACTGCAGTGGTTCAACCTTAATTTTATGATGCGACTAGAATATTAAAACCGATGCAAGAAATGACTAAACAGATTTTTGATATTTGCTACCGTTCCTGAGATATTCGTCTCTGAATGTGACCTTGACTGTGTTTATTGTTTTATGTTATTTGGCTTAGCATGCTAATTGGTTAACCAGTTGCCATTCTTTCTAAAATGGCTCTTCAGCTATTAGGTTATCTTTAATAAGTTAGCTTAATATGTTAATCTGATTAACATGTAAAGTAATACTTTTGATGTACTAATCTACAGAAGTTCTTATTGAGAATGAACAGGGGATTCAACTTTAATGTATATTTTTTTTCATTTGAAGTCACCATAATGGTGATTAGTGTTTCCATTAGTTGGGCTCTTAACTCAAGTTCGCCTTCTGTGACAGTGTGTTTTATAATCATTGTGAAATAGCCTGAATTACTGATGTCATTTTTATCTGATAATTTTGATGTGGAGTTTATACATTTACATTATGAACCCTGTGTTACTGCAACTTTATATTGCAGAAATCAGTTAGAAGATTAAAAAACACACAAAAATTATTTTAAGATGACACACAGAGACATAAAGAATCAACACATGAATCTCAACAATGGTGACAATCAAAAGTGTCATGCCGCAATGCATGCTGGGCACAATAGTACAAAACTCCCAGCATGCATCACAGCGTGAATAAATGATGCAGCTGAACTGTCCTATTATTTTCTTTAATTCTAAACTATTTGCTTTTATTTTTTGCTGTGGTTTTTGTTCTGTCTTTTAGTAACTTTTGTGATGTCCAGAGTTGATCTGATTGTCTAAATATTTTGTTGTCACCATTGTTGAGATTCATACGCTGATTGCTCATATCTGTGTTTGTCATTGAAATTTATTATTTTATCTTTGATTTTTTAATTGATTTTCTGCAAAACAGTGTGATCTACTGTTGCAGTAAAACAGAGCTTGTAATTTAAACGGCACAACACAATTATTACATTCAAATGACATCAGTGGTTCAGCCTATGTCATGATGATTGTAAAATCATCATCTGACTTAATTTCACTTTCTTCTTCTTTTGCTACTGCAAATGTGTTTAACAAACACACTGTCAGAGAAGACAAACATATTATAAGAGTTAAGAGCCTAATGGAACTAATGGAAACACCAATCACCATTATGGTGACTTCAACTGAAACAAACATGAGTGTTAAACTTCTGTAGATGAATGACAGAAATAAAGTCAATCTGGTTAGTAATATGTGAAGCTGTAATGCTGTTTGTGGAGTTGTTTAATCCTCCAGTGCTGAGATCTGGAGAGATTTAATGTCTTCTTTTATCTTCAGTTGATATCATCTAAGGCTGTGGCTGAAGTCAGTTGTAGCTCTTGTGTTTCTGTTTGTCTCTTTTTTCTGTTCTCTTCTTTCCTTCAGTGATTCTGCTTGTTAACAGACTTGTTAATGCTAAGATGATTCTATAAATAATATATAAAGATTTTGTGGCTCAGATAAGGTCCAGTTCTGGTTTATTTATTTGCTCTTGGCTGATATGTGGCATTGCTTGTGTCTCAGATCTGGCAAACAGGAGCAGTCCGCCCAAGCGCCATCATTCCATGACACATGTGGCAGATGTAGGCCGGATCTGGGCCGGCAAAAAGTTGCTATCTGGGCTTTATGTGATTTGAGTCATTCCATGAAACCGGTACGATTTGAGTCCCTCTGACCTTTTTCTGTGTATTTGATCTATTGGGTCACCAAAACATATTTTTAAAAGCTTTTTGTATTAATTGAAATGTCTCCTTTAATAATGTTTAAAAACATGACATACATTTTATCTTTATATTAGAAATTGTTTTGTTTTTTTCAGTTGACACCACCTATTTTGTCATGTCCCTCAAGGCCTTCTATGAAAGTATACTTGGGATATGAATAATAAAATGAGAAAAAAAGTCCATACATTTTGCCATTCCCATAAATATCCATCTGTGCTTTAAATTCATGATTATTCATTAAAATCACTTTATTTAGTTCCGTACCTCAGTAACCCCTCAACCCCGTTACACAAACCATTCTCACCCTAAAAAAATAATGAACTGATACTTATGTGACATCATTAATAGGAAGTGACATCATAGAAGTCTTCTGAACAACATTGTGAGCAGACACAGGCACCTTCTTTAATAATTATAATTAAATTATGTTGTGAAATTGTGTTGGTCAAGCTTAATGACTCAACCCCGTTAAAGATAGAAACTATTACTTGTGAAAATTATCTTTGTTATTTCAACATTATTCATGATTTCTTAATATCATGCATGCCATCTGCTCTCCATTTATTCACTAGATTTAGAACAGTGGCCAATTTGGGCAAAAAATCACAACCCTGTCACACTCAACCCCGTCACACCTAAATTATTATTTTTTTTTTTAAGTTTATGAAAAAGTAATTTAAAGTTTGTTGAACTCTGTCTGAAATGTTCAGAACAATCATCAGAATACTGATTTTAGTTCAAATTCTGAAGTTAAGCCATTGATCAAAAATGATGAGGTTGCTGTCACAAAAAGTGCCCATTTCAGGCTTTAGTATAGCAAAAGTGTGAGATTTTATGTAACTTTTATATTTGTAATTACTGAATTAGGGTGAGGAACATTTGATTAATAGGAAAATGTTGATTTTGTCACAAATACATTTTATAATAATATTCAGAGAGCTCCCATAGTGTCCATAACTTAAAATAATGACCAATAATAATAGGGATTTGATGACTGAGAAGGGAAAATATGTTTTTCTGGAACTTAAATATGTCATTAATGTTGTGGGGTGTTCAGAAAAGTAATACATTTTGGTAAAAAAACTAAAAATGTGTAAGTCCAAACTGTACCGGTTTCGTGGAATGACTCATTTATACTCAAAAAGGCCAACTTGCCTTCTCTCTTTTAGACGTTCTATTTTAAGTCATTCTTTTTCCATTGCTTTTCCCTCTCAGTATTCATTTGTTGTCTGGTTTTAACTTGTTTTGTTTCTTAAAACATATTTTTTCCTTAAATACTTTAAACATTTCTCTCCTTAGAAATTACTCATTGGTATTGCTTTTAGCTGCCCATTTTCACTTGAAGCTGTACATTCAGAACAGTCTAATCTAGATCCTTGTTGCAAAAATTAGAAACTAGGCAATTAAAAATGTCTTAGTCATCCTTGCTTTTACAGATCGGCCCAGATCACAAGATTTATAACAGACACATCCTTTGATACTGAAGTTTTTATTGGTCATGATACCATTCCACATCCTGATGCTGTGTTTTTCCATGGCCACTAGGAATACTGCAATGTCACTAAATAGGGGAAGATCCATTGTATCCTAGTAATCTTTCAATTTATTACCATCTCAATGAAACGCACTGAGTGGCAAACAAAGTAGCCTACTTAAAAGAATGATGTGTAGCCTTTATCACAACAGGTTTTACAGTGTTTGAGCAAGAGCAGAACATGTACAGTCATGTGTTTGGACAGCAAATGCAAGCAGTTTAGGGTCATATCGGATAGTCATAAATAATTGCCATCTGTATACATTTAAACAGGTAATCTATCTATCTATCTATCTATCTATCTATCTATCTATCTATCTATCTATCTATCTATCTATCTGTCTATCTATCTATCTGTATATATGATTAAAAATAGCAATACTGATAGTAGTACATCTAAAAGGAAAATAAGATTTTGAAGTCATGAGTCACTTATGATTCAGACTTTTGACGCAGTGAAATGATACAGAGGAAATGTTTTGGTGTGTGTATATTCTTTCTACATGTTTCTTCTTCAACCCCCCCCCCCCCACCCCTCAAAACCACAAAGAAAGCTGCAGTATACCAAACATTTCAGTTGAATGAAATGTAAATTCTCTTTTATATAGCCTACCTCTTATGGTATTTTGAGCACTTTCAAAATGTATTTATTGTTGTGATGAGGCAAATCACAGATCTTTAATCCATAAGGTAAATCAGCAATCTTTAATCCATTTTTCATTCATGTATCGTCAAAACGACAGCAGAATCACAGCATCAGCATTGACTGAACGCTCAGTACGCAACAGAGCGCAAAGTGAGAGGAGTTGGTGTGGGAGGAGCTGAGCAATCGAAACCACGCCCACCGACAGACAGACCGGTTAGATAGGAGATGCCCATCACCCGGAGGCATTTGACTTACCTGAGTGTTGTAGGAACGCACGTCTGCTCAAGACATAAGCTTAGCTTTACGAGTGTGCTGTTACATAAGCAAGAAAAGCAGAAATCAGCCAGTTCAATGTAGCCATCCTGATAGCATTAAAGAGGGATTATAGGAGCTCTGTGGACAGCAGGTAAGCGCAGAGCTGTTACTTTTCTGCTTTTTGAGATGTCGAAGAACTCTTATTGAATGCTTTTGATTGATTAGAATTAACATTCGAGTAAGAAAAGATGACTGCATGCTAGCGTAAGTACCCAACAAGGTTTATAATATGCAAGACAGTATATTTATGTAGTAAAAATGTTCTGATGAATGATTTGACTGAACTGCAGTATTTATTTCTGCAATATTAGTTATACTATTTAATCCACTTATTTTAACATTTGAATTATTTGAATAAAAGCAGTTAACTTAGATGTTACCATATGAAGCACACTGCAAGCTTACTAACTAATAACTTTTTAAACAATAGTAAAGTTGATTAATACAGTGTGCTTCATATGGTAACATCTAAGTTGACTGCTTTTATTCAAATAATTTAGATAGATGGATAGATGGATAGAAATATCTCCTTAAGAAAACTGCACTTTATTGTACAGTTTTGTTAACATCTTTTATATATAATGTTGTATAATGTTTTATTTATAAGTTTCAACCTCTTGATTTTTCATACTAAAATTCAATGCAGGACAAGGGAAGTTTTTTTTTGTCAAATTCTTTAATCACAGTGTAAAATGTAGGTCACACTTTACATTAGAGAGTTTATATACAGTGCATTTATTATAATGTATTTATTGTTGTTCTAAGTAATAGCATTGAATTACTAATCTGTGAATCATTCTGAGAGAACATGAATGAATTTCAATAGCTGCATGCAATTATATATTAAGCAGGCTATATGTTATCATGTGCAACTATTTTAATTCATTATTTTACATTTAGCATGCACTGATGTAGAGTGTGACTTAAATATTTTTGATTTTGACATGATCATCAAGTAGCCTCACACTGGTCCAGAGTCAGAGCAGGGCTTTAGAGTCTAATTATATTAGCGGGTGGAAAGTGCTGATATAGGCGTTCATTATGTAATGAGCTTTGCATCAGTGTAATCCTGGGCATAGGAGGACAGAATGGCTGTGAAGTCTTCAGTGTTCCAATTCGGCTATGAGTGTCAACAGTTTAATAATGGGTGACTTGTTATGCTACAGAGTTAAATGTTAATTTGGTGTCATATTTGATCCTTTTGTCAGCTGGAATGCAGTTCAAACAGAGGTTGAGATCAGTGGAGACAACAAAAAGAAAATATGCTTCTCAGTATTGATTATTAGAATATTGACAGTTTTTCTAAACTGGGACAAGAAGTGTTCCACTCAAAACCACTGGTTAAGACGTCTTAAACACTGAAAATGAATGAAATATCTCTAGCTTGAGTTCATATAAATAGGCTTCTTTGTCCTATTAATTAGAAGTGATTACTTTTGATCTATACTGTAATACTGAACTGAAGCTTAAGAAATTCCAGTTTCCTTTATGGTCAGACAATAAAAAAATTATCTTAATTGTTCATCTTGATATGCTCAATGAATTGAGGTCGGACAAAGTTTGCAGTATGAGTATATATTTATCTTTTATGTATTTGATATTCATCTGTATTAAACCCAGTGCTTTGTGTGTGACGTGTACTGAACACAACGGAAGATCTCACAATAGCTTCTTAACCTGATTGATGTGAGACCTGCCACTTCCTAAGTGGCCATTTAGCCATTGTATCAATGAGAGTGCTCAACATACTTTCATATTGCTCTGGTTGTTTATTGAGCTAGCCAATAAAACTCCTGCTATCATGATAGTCTGTCTTTTGTTGGTTAGAGCCATCTAGAGGGCCTGGATCTTTCTGGCAGTAAGAATCAAACATGGCATGTGGAGTGTATATCTGGTAAATGTGGCTAACAGTTTGGATTGAACGGTCATATGGTGTTAAATATCTAGATGTTTATATATATATATCCATTCTATGTCACCCAAAAGTGAAAATTCTGTCATTAATTACTCACCCTCAGGTCGTTACAAACCATTAAGACGTTCGTTCATCTTCGGAACACAAATTAAGATATTTTTAATGAAATCCAAGAGCTGTCTGACTTCAATTTAACTGACAGCAATTTAACTATCACTTTCAAGGTCCAGAAAGGTGCTAAAGACATTGTTAAAATAGCCCATGTGACTACAGTGGTTCAACCTTAATGTTATGAAGTGACAAGAATACTTTTTGTGCACAAAAACAAAACAAAAATAATTACTTTATTCAACAATTTGGTCTCTCCCTTGTCTTTCTCCTACGCTGTTTATGTCTAGCGCTTCCAGGTTCTACGTCTGAACGCCCACTCAATATTGACCGGCTCCTGCGTCAGCATCACACGCATGCATCGTGCTGTTCATGTGAACAGCGTCGGCCAATACTGTGCCGGTGTTCGGACGTAAACACAGAAGCGCTGCACTGCGTTCACCAAGTCAACTGTGAAGGAGACTGACATGGGAGAGAAGAAATTGTTGAATAAAGTTGTTATTTTTGTTTTGGCGCACAAAAAGTATTCTCGTCGCTTCATAAAATTAAGGTTGAACCACTGTAGTCACATGGACTATTTTAACAATGTCTTTAGTACCTTTCTGAACCTTGACAGTGGTAGTTAAATTGCTGTCTATGGAGGAAGTAATTTTTTAAGTTTGTTTACAAGCTGTTCACACATTGGCAATAAAAAAGTGATTAATACTTTCTTACAAATAACCCCTTTAAGCCAGCTTAAGCAGCTTTTCATATATTTTGCTCTTAAATTTTCAGCTTCTGTTCAGCACTGACCTATTTCCTGTTCACTCGATTAACTCATTGACCTCTGCATAATTTTATGCTTTTATTGCTTGGTATTATCAGGTCTATGTGAGGAACAGATCCTATGTCAGAGCGATGATGCTGTTGAGTCATTGTTTGCACTCACGAATGAATCATTTTTGGAGGTTTACTCAGTTTGTTTTCGTATTGCAGTTACTTTTTGTCAGAACATAGCATAAAACTATAGTAGTAGTTCACCCAAAAACTTTATTTACTCACCTTCATGTTGTTCCAAACCTGTAAATTTTTATTATTTCAGTAGAACACAAAATTATGATTTTTGAAGAATCCTTTCCTATGGAAGCTTGTTTCCGCCATGAAATAAAAAATAAAAAAGGTAATTGCGACTTTTTATCTCACAATTCTGACTTTTTTTCTTGCAATTGCCAGTTTATATCTCACAATTCTGACTTTTTTTCGTTAGAATTGTTAGAATTGTGTGATTAAAAACTCGCAACTGCAAGAAAAAAAATCGCAATTCTGACTTTATAACTTGCAATTGCGAGTTTAAATTTCGCAATTCCGAGAAAAATGTCAGAATTGTGAGATTAAAAAGTCGCAATTACCTTCTTATTTTTTATTTAGCGGTGGAAACAAGCTTCTATAGTTTCCCATATAATAGCAGTTTGGATTTTTTTAATCCTTTGAATGAGATTAGAACTTCGGTGGTTAGAAAGATTTTCATTGAATAATTAAAATTCTAAAAATCCATTGCATTGTATCAGAAGACTTGATATACAGTGCATATATGGACTACTTTTATGGTAATTTGTGGACTGTTATAGTTTTTTTGTCCTTTTTGGATGTTGACATAAGATACTGTAAAGTTGTATGGAAAAGAGATTTTTTTCCTTAAAAAAATGAGAGTCCGGCAGGTAATTCACTGCAATTTGTTGAATGCACGTCATTTAACATCAACAGTGCTCACCTTGTAACAAGCTGCCAAAGCCACCCTGAAATTAGAAATGCCTTATAACATGAGCAAATTAACAGAGTAATGCAATGTAGCGTAATTTAGAAGTTTGGGGAAAGCAACCAGGTATGAATCTGTCTTGGTCTTGCAGAAACGTGAATTTTCAAACATAAGTGCTGATATATGTCTAGATTACAGGGGAATATGTCAGAGAGCTTGTCCGACTGGTTTCACCGTTCATTCAGTTGTTAATCTAAGGCGTTCTGTTATTCCATCAACAATAACAAATTTTGATGTATATCTATACTAACGAAGTTTATTTTGGTCTCTGTGCTGTACACGTGCTACTCCTTTTCTTTGGATTTTGTATAAATATATAGTATGATTTTATATCAAATTCAGATGCATTCCCACCAGACTGCCTCTCACTTAGATTACAGTATATCTCAGGGCCAAAAGCACCTCTTCATTACACATGTAACAAATGAAATATTAAATTACATTCATCAAACAATTGGTTGAAACTAAGTGCATTAAATCATTCAACTGCGATTGAAGTGAATCTATTCTCTTAAAGGGATAGTTCACCCAAAAATTACAATTGTGTCATCATTTACTTACCCTCATGCTGTTCCAAATCTGTATGACTTAATTTATTTTTTGAACCGCAAAAGATATTTTGAGAAATTTCAGCATTTTTTTATTTTTAATTTTAATTTTTTCCTCTTTGTTGTTTTAGACTTAAATGACTTTCATTGTATAAGGAGAAAAATCTTCAAAATATCATCTTTTGTGTTCTGCAGAAGGAAGAAAAGTTTGGATCAGCATGAGGATAAGTAAATGATGACAGAACTGTATTTTTTGGGTGAACTATCCTTTTGAATTTTTCATTTTTTGAGTGAACTATCCCTTTAAGAAAAAGGCATTTCAAAAAAGAAAAGCCTGTTATTTTATTGCCGCAATTTTGTAAAACAAGTATCTTGCTTTCATGATATCTGTGTCATTAATAATTTATAATGAGTTTACAATCTGATTATACCTGAATGACGACAGACTACTTTAGAGATTTGCTGTTAATTAATCTTACGCAGTCGTCGCCACCCACCTGGATGACTAGATATGCCCCCAAAGACACAGGTCCCACCCGTCAACAATATAACGATCCTAATCCCTAACATTAGTCTGGATTTGGCTTACGACCGATCAGCTCAGTTCTGTGTCACCCACTAGTGTAACACTACACCGCCGCTCACACCTCTGAAGAGGAGGTGTGTTGGATCTAGCTTGGGTTGGATGGTTATGTATTGTGCAGCCGGTGCAGAGTTTCATTGCGGGGGCCGGAGGAAAGATCATTTGAAAGAACAACACATTGTAGACTGACAAATGTCTGAACACTGTAAACTGTCAGAAAAAAAAAAGTGTTAATCGACCATGGAAGTTATCTGTTTCTGTTTGAGAAACTTTTTGAGAATTGCTTCCTGCTATGGTTTTCCACTAAATTCTGGATAATATCTAAACAGATGGCTCAATTCTAGGAAATCTTTAATTGTGTTCCTTTTTTTAGGCAGATGTTTGGCATGTGTCAACATGCCGTTTATATCCCAAACCTTCAAAAATGTGAAAAAGCATACTTGGATGTATGTAGCATTTTAAAGTTTTTACATTTAGTAAAATATACTGAATAGTTTTGTAGTTGCATTTATTTTTAATAGTTTATAGGAAAGTTTAAAACAAAAATAAATTAAAAGATTTCTTTTCTTTCTTACTTTCTTGTTTCTATCTTCTACAGTACAATATTTTCATGTCAAATGCTTTTAAAAGACATACAGAGTGACACATTATAGGGTTTAATTGCATATAAACTGTGTAGAATTTCTGAAGAAAACAATACAGTTATTTTCACTACTCTCTACTGCACTCCTGGCATATGATTCACCACCTTGGCATTTTTTTTCCACCAAGAGGAACAAGAAGCAAAAAATGAATTTTATTTTATTTTGTTGCCATGACTACAAGCACCATGTCATCTGTTTGACTGAACTACTGTTTTACCATCTTCAGTAATTCTAAATTGAAAATTGTACTTGCTAAGCTATCTCCTTTTGATATGTGCTGAAACAACCCATATAACCTCATTGCTCTATGACAGACATGCACCCGTTCATTTGCATTAATGCATGAAATCTAATTTATGTGTAGTTAGTAAAAACAGATACTGTAGTCCTGATGACATTCCGATAGGTTGACATTCTATTTTTTTACACATAGTTTCTGATGAACTATATAGTTAATATTCATTAGTCCAAGTGTAGTTTAATATAATATAATGAAGACCTTTTACAAAGTCTTGGTTTTGTTTTTGGGATCTACTTTATTATTAAAACATTATTTTTCACATAGCACCTCTCTTCGTCAACTGTCAGTAACGCTCTGTTTAGTTCCTGTCTCTATGAAGCCCCTCCTTCTGAAAAGCACAGTGTGCTCTTATTGGTCAGCTGGATCAGTGTGTTGTGATTGGAAATATCACTCCCCTTACCATAACTGATCCAGGGTTAGATCTAGGGTTGAAAAAACAGCATCTCTTGGGCGTGGTGACAACACACTACTAACGCAACTCAACTGCCTCTTTATTTTGTGTATGCCTTGGGCGGGAGTTATTTAAATTAGGAATCTTGTGACATGTACATTGCCGAAAGAAAACTGAAGGCTACAGTGATTACTGATAGGCCTATAGAGAATAATTTGGAGTAGACTTTGTGCTTTTTTCATACTCAAACAGCAACATTACACACTAAAGAATGTAGTGTTGTCAAAAGTACTGACTTCGATACCAAGTAGGTACTGGAATTTTAAAAATGTGACATTTTGAGCACTGTTTAGCGGATTCGAAAAACACCTCTGATTGGCCATTGTGTTCACACACTCATCAGAAATGTCTGTGATTGGCTACAATGATCAACGCTTCAAAAACATGTTGTAAATACTAATAGACATCAATGACGCTCTTCACCGAACACTTTCACAGATACACACGGGAGCGTTTGAAAGTCTATCCGGTCCACTGATAGAAGACTGCTTTCAAATGCTCCCGCTTTCAAATTCAAACACTTCCGTGTGTTTTTAAACTCTCCCGTGCATTGATCAATTTAGCCAATCACAGATATATCTGATGAGCATGTGAACACAATGGCCAATCAGAGGTGTTTACGAATCCGCTCAATAGTGCTCAAAGCAATTTTAAAATTTCAGTACCGACTTGGTACCGAAGTCGGTATTAACATTTTTTTTAAAATGTAAAAAAGAATAATAGGTCCTCTTTAATTCCTCGCAATGCAAAGTGCAAATGTAAAACCTTCTGTACATAAAATGATGGGGCAAAATTAGGTCAGGTAATCCTCCTAGATCTTTTCATAGCTTTAACCTGAGAACAGTAATTCCTAATGCCAGCAAGAACTCTCAGAGGTCTATCTATGGAATTATAGGAGACAGAAATGGAGTCGCGGGTGGGTGAGAGCGCGGGTTGCTAGATAATCTTTAGATACGGTCCGACTTGTCGGCAAGCCCCTGCTTGCTACTGGTCGCCCGGCTTAGCGGCTTACCCCCACTTGGAAGTTATGTAAGATAGCTGTAAACAGTAGGAAGGCAATCTTCTAATGCCAATTATCAGATCAAAAGGAACATTCTTAAAATCAAAGCGTTAGACAGTGGATAATGCCATCAGGAACATAGGTGACAAATGAGTGGCAAGAAGCTACTGCTAGAAGTAGATGATATTCTTGTTGTAATAACTCAGTTTAAACTCAGTGTCTGAATTTTCATTGTACATGACTAAGTAACAAGACAGTGATTGTCAGTGCCTTTTCTGCAACAGTTCAGAGTGCACCATTTGTTTGCCAATGGACAAGCATTCAGTACAATTATACAAGTCAATAGATCAATGCAAGATCAATCCTTCCAGGTTGTCAACTTTGGAAAGGTCTTGCTTATGGTCATTATCACTGCCTGTTTTGATGTTCATTTCTTGGCATGAATGCATTGACAATGTGCAACGATTGAAGACCAACAATAATTTTCTTTTTGATTACATAATAAATGGCAGTATATACACATCACAGTCAGACATGCCCCTCTGTGCTGTGATGTCTCATTACTGGATTAAACTCGGCCCAGGATTCTGTTTTGAAGATTAAAGGGTCAGCAATCCACACACCTTTATAGCTTTACTGACTGATTGCCAATTAAGGTTAGTACACAACAGACCTATTAGAATGCAGTTTAGAGACAGTTTATTAATAGTTGTAGTATTTTTTCTGAAGTTAGTAATTATTTAATTGGTTAAAACTCATCCTTGATAATCAAAATTACATTTCCTGTGAAAATAATTTCTTCATGCCCTAAAATAGCTTGATGTGCATACTAACCATCCTAAATAGTGACATTAGTAATATTCAATACTATTTAGGGCAGATAGGGTGGATGCACATTGGGATGCAGGGAAAGTATTATTATAGGGCTCTGTCATTGGAAAAGGGCTAAATTTTCATTCCATTGACTTCCATTCAAATGCATGTGAATGTGTCAGCCTGTTAACGCAAGCTCATGCGTTAATGAAGACGTGACTAGTAGAAGATCGATATGTCGCTGCGTGACCTCTTGGCTGAATTAAAAGAACAATACTTTTGCAGTAAAGTCGAGTAGATTGTATATTTTTTACATTTTGAGTGTATTGAATTCATGTTTATAAAAAAGACACTTCGGAGCGTGACCTCATATCACGACCATTGCAGTGTCCAAAGAAATTTTGCATGCTCAAAGTCTAGTGTGACCGCGGGTTAACTTGGATCACGTGTGCCTTGATAAGCAATCACATTACAGCCTTGACATCATTGAATTTCATTCAGTTGTGCGACAGTCAGTCACTGTTTGCGGATACCATAGAAATGAATGAGAAGTGCCGTTAATTCTATTATGAAACAGCATTTTTTCAGTGTAAACTCTAAAAATAGATAAATCATGTTGAGGCCAATGGGCTGTCGATTCATTATTAAGCTATTTTCTCACAAAAGCGTTTATTCAGCATAGTGAAGCCTCTTCTCCATTGACATCCATAAAAAAAAAAGGCCTCTTGTCTCCTTCCCTCTATGCCGCAGCGTTAGCAGGCACTATGCTTTTTTTTGGCTAAGGTTGCAGGATTTCCTTCAAGTGGCTTTGGACGACATCAACGATTACAGAGGGAGGGGCTCTGATGACATCCAGGGGTCCGTTTCCCAAAGCGAACTATGGTCGCAAGTTCCGTCGTTACCAATAGAGTTCAATGGGACTTACGACCATAGTTGGCTAACGATGCTTTCGGGAAACGCACCCCAGAATTGCTGTTTCATTGTAGGGGCGTGGTTTGTAGTACGGGACGCAGTCAGACACACTTGCTTGATTTTCACCACAGGGGGTCTTTAATAATTGAGTATCAACAGTACTTGATATAATTGATAACCACATCAGCATATTAGAGCCCAAGCCAGATGCAATTTTTCAGCAATGCATAGTTGAAGGTGTATTGAACCATTCACATCGAAAACAACAATCCAGTGACCTCCTTCAATTTTCATGATTGTTGAACTCATTGAGGCGCTGGTAGGCTGCCAGCTTGTGTCAGGGCAGTGTCATGCACTTTGCATTGAGAGGGAATGAAGCTCAACACAGTTGGACCGGGTCTTTCTGTTATGATGATATAATCTCTTACGTAATCAGATATGGAGAAAATGCCAGCTGGAGAAGCCTTTTTTTTCTTTTTTTAATCTGTGATGCCATCCTGTTCACAAGGGGAAATAAAAGTTCTCTCTCTCTCTTATTTTCTATCTGTCATGTTTATGTCTGTCTCAATCTGCAGTCCTAATATCATGCTTTCCATGTGCTTAGTGCTTATTTTTGTCATCAGATTAATGGTAGGCAGGAGATTAAGCCGATTCCGGAGGAGTCAGATGCCAAATGTATTTGCATATTATTTCCATGCTAACACCGGTAGCACTTAATATCGTAAAGCTGACAGAAACTGATATGCTAGGTGAAAAAAGAGTGCATGCCAAAGCAGAAAATGCAAACTGATTGATTAGCTTGTGTTCCCATGCTACAGATGTGTTCTCAAGCTAACGGCTAAATGCTAATGTAAACAATTGCTGGTAATGCATTCATGCATCCTTTAGTTTCCAGAGAGTTGACTTAGTCATGTTTTTTTATGAGTCAGGACTTGTCTTCAGTTCAAGTTTCTATGAATTACACAACTGAGGATAGGTCAGAGGGTCGTGACATCATCCATACATGACTGTGATCTATATGAGATTCATTAGTATGGGCATTCATTGGAAAGATGAGCAATAGATTTGGACTTTACAGAGCTCAGTTACATGCACAGGCAAACTTTGAGGTATTTGCAAGTTGATTCAAAGTCGTATACTTCAGAAGTTCTGAATACTTGCACAGCTAATGTGGGTGTTCTGATGATTGTCTGATTCCACAAATGAATATGTAGATAAATTAGTACATTTAGTAATTTACTGAACTTTTCGCATCATTATGAAAAAGTACAGTAAATTACAAAGCTGAATTTTCAGTGTCACATGATCCTTCAGAAATCATTATAATATGCTGATTTGCTGCTAAAGTTACATTTCTTATTATTATCTAACAGTTGTGCTACCTACTATTTTTGTGGAAACAGCTAGTGATATTTAAAAAAAAAAAATGTAATTTCTTTATATCCAGGATTCATTAATGAATAGAAATTTCACAAGAACAATATTAATTTAAAATATGTATTTATGGTAACACTTTATTTTAGGGTCTTTTGCTTATTAGCATGCATATTACTAGAATTTTGGCTGTTTATTGGTAATTATTAAGCACATATTAATGCCTTATTCTGCATGACCTTATTCTACATTCTTAATCCTACCCAATACCTAAACTTAACAACTACCTTACTAAGCAGTAAATTAGGAGTTTATTGAGGGAAAAGTCGTAGTTAATAGTGAATACATGTTCCCTATACTAAAGTGTTACCATATTTATTATTAAAATAGTAGTTTTTACAGTCATTTTTTAAAATCAATTTAATGCATCCTTACTTCATAAAAGTATTAATTTCTTTAAAAAAAAATCATATTCACCCCAAACTTTTGAATGGTAGTTTAATATATAATTAATGATTTTTTTCTTTTATAAACTTTAAACCTGGTTACTCATTCTGGAAATCTGTGTATTCTAAAAACTGATAATGGGGTTATAATAATTTCAAAGCCCACACTGTAAAAAAAGAATGGTTGGTTTCACTTAGAAAAGTAAGTTATCTGGTTGCCTTAAAATTTTGAGTTCATTGAAATTAAAAATTTGAGTTAATACAATGAAGGCGATTGGTTTAATAAACAGAAACTCAAAATAATGTTATCTGAACCACATTAATTATTTAAGTTGATTTGACAGAAGAATTTTTTTTACAATCATAATAAATAAAAGAGCTAATATAAGATGTAGTCCTATTTTGTTCCCTATTTAAGTTTACTATCTTGCATTAGCTAAACATTTGAAAATTAGTTTTGCTGTGTTTGCCTGTTTTGATGAAAATTTGAGTTAAAATTTGTTTCCATAGACCTTTAAACCTTTGATTGGGGGCATGGATCTGTCTGCCTGTTTTATGAGTTGAGCAATTATTTCTGGAAGTTTCACATATGACAACAGCAGTCTTTTCTTCCATTGGCAGAAAGGTGATGTTGAAAAGTTTAAAAGCTTTGCCTCAAGGTCTATGTCTTGTTGTAAACATACAGAAATGACCCATAAAACTAGCAGGAAAATTCCCACACTAAGAGATACTGCTTTTTTACATGGTGCTTTGGCCATGTAAAATGTAGAAAGTGGCAGTTTGATGACCGCTATATTTTAAATTGGTAGGCTGTTGGTTGCAAAACCTCATGAAATATAGATAGTACGTTTTTCACAGTAGTTTACAGCTAACTATGAATTTAACAGACCCGAATTGCTCCTTTTCTCTAAAATCAAATTTTCACAAGATTTGATCTAGAACTGCAGTTTTTTTTTTTTTTTAATAGATCATACTCAAAATATCAGAAGTGGCATGATTGCTCTGGTCTGTAAGGAGTAGTTATTTTCAGGTGACAAAGAAAGTTTTCTAAATGAATATGTCTTTGTTTTGTCCATTGTCTGTTTCATTGTAATTGTCCCACATGAACATGATCTTATGTTTATACTGTCAACACAGAAGGTTCATGAACGTGTGAATCAATTACAGTTACTGTATCTGCTCTCCTCAACAACCTGTATTTTAGCATGGGATAAACATTACCAAATTAAGTCTGTCTGTCATTTTTTATTTGCTAATGCACATTTTTATTTGTAATAGATGTATTTTGTATAAATGTAATTTACCCATCTATTAAAGAGTTATTGGGCTCTTTTATGCCAATGGAAATCATAGAACTAATATCTTGCTTTCTCTCTTATCTCTCGCTGACAGATCTAAGGGGTTTAAAAGCCATCAGGGACAATGATGAATTCTTTGGCCGTGCTGAGTTTGACCTTTATTGCCAATTTAATATCACAAGCAGCAGGTGAGCAGTGTTATTGCTTATGAACCTACAGTAGGCAGTACAAAGAAAATACATTTATAATGTTACAAAAGATTTCTGTTTCACATAAATGCCTTTGATCAGAGAATCCTAAAAAAAATCAGTTTTCACAAAAATATTAAGCAGCACAACTGTTTTCACCATTGATAATAACAAGAAATGTTTGCAAATCAATGCAAATCAGCATATTAGATTGATTTCTGAAGGATCATGTGATGCTGAAAATTCAGCTTTGCCATTACAGGAATAAATTCCATTTTAAAATAATAAAAAAACAGAAAAATATTTCACAATATTAATGTATTTTTACTTTGTAAAAATGTATTTGTATTTTATAGACTTCTTTCAAAAACATAAAAAAATCTTATTGACCCCAAACTTTTAAACAGTAATATGGACTTGTCATCCATTTTTGCCTAGTTTACTATTTTGTATTTGTAATATTTAACATTTAACATTTATGTAAATGGTATAAACTATTTTAAAAGAGAGAAATCTCACTCAGCATTGCAGCTACTTGACTATCAAAATTATTTAAACTTTAGACTTACAAAGAAGTACAATTTTGGATCAAAAACTCATGTCATGGTACTTTGTACTATATGTATATGTACTATAGCAGTATGTACTATGGTATTTACATGGTACTCCAAAATGCCACTCCATTTTTGTTAGTATATTCATGAACTGTGTGTCATAGGTCTTATTAACGCAACACAAACCAAACAAATTAGTGTAAATCCTTCATTTTCCCATTGAATTTAATGTAATAATTAAAGGGTTAGTTCACCCAAAAATGAAAATAATGTCATTTATTACTCACCCTCATGTCGTTCCACACCCGTAAGACCTTCGTTCATCTTCGGAACACAAATTAAGATATTTTTGATGAAATCCGATGGCTCAGTGAGGCCTGCATAGACAGCAATGGTACTTCCTCTCTCAAGATCCATAAAGGTACTAAAAACATATTTAAATCAGTTCATGTGACTACAGTGGTTCAACCTTAATGTTATGAAGCGACGAGAATATTTTTTGTGCACCAAAAAAACAAAATAATGACTTTTTAACAATATCTAGTGATGGCCGATTTCAAAACACTGCTTCATGAAGCTTCGGAGCTTTGCGAATCGAATCAGTGGTTCGTAGCGCCAAAGTCACGCGATTTCAGCAGTTTGGCGGTTTGATACGCGATCCGAATCATTGATTCAACACAAAAGATTCGTAACGCTCCGAAGCAGTGTTTTGAAATCGGCCATCACTAGATATTGTTAAAAAGTCGTTATTTTTTTTTGTTTTGTTTTTTCTCGTCGCTTTATAATATTAAGGTAGAACCACTGTAGTCACATGAACTGATTTAAAAGTTTTTAGTACCTTTTGGATCTTGAGAGAGGAAGTACCATTGCTGTCTATGCAGGCCTCACTGAGCCATCGGATTTCATCAAAAATATATTTTGTGTTCCGAAGATAAACGAAGGTCTTACGGTGTGGAACGACATGAGCATAATGCAATATTCCATAAAGACGGTCAATTTTGATATCACGGTGACTTTAATGTCAACATGATGTTGAATTCAACTAATGCACTCTAAATGGGCACAATATCTCCGCAGGTGTCAGTCCCCCAGGCAAACCCAGACTCACAAGCTGTCGCTCTCCAGAGAAGGAGACCTTCACCTGCTGGTGGGAGCCTGGAGATGACGGGGGTCTGCCAACCACTTACGCCCTCTACTACCGTCTAGAACAGTCAGTCTCTTTTTCTACTTTTTCCCTTTTTAGAGCCAAAAGCATTTCCTTTCTATCTTGAGAGCAGACTCAGTCTTTAATGAGCATCTTTACACTTTTCTTTGGCTCTCAATAAGATATCAAAGGTCTCTTGTTGTGTTGTGTCTTGCCCTTTCCTCCAGTAATGAGTGGTTTAACTGCCATGTGTTTATTTCTCTGTTTCTGAGCACATGGGGTATAATCAGAAAGACATACATGACTTGCATTCAGCCAACACACACGTGCCCACACACCCTGTCAAATATAAATTACTCCGATTTCCATCAGAGCAGATCCATGAAATGTTATGCCAACATTACAGGTTTGAGATTCAGCAAGTACTGTAAACAAACAGATCAAACCTACAGTAATACCATGTAATGGTGAACCAAGCGCAGTTCGGAGAATTCATGTTCATACAGTTTGCATGTGAAAAATATGCTGAATCAACAATTGGAACTGAATCAACACTATATTGAATTCAGCTGAACAACTATTTTCTTTTAGAGCTGCTTTACAGCCTAAATGAACTCTGTTTGCATCACTGAATCATTTTCGTGTTATCACTGTAAAGCTGCTTTGAAACAAGCAGTATTGTATAAAGCGTTATAAATAAAGGTGACTTGACTTGACTGAATTATGGCATTTCAAGGCTACAATGATGAGATACAGTATGAAATGAGCTTGTAATTTTAAGGGGATGTTTTTCTTTCCTGCATTGAAAAACAGAAACAGGAAGTTTGACAAAAATTTGCATACACCCCCTGCAGGGAAGATGAATCCTCAAATATTTTTGGTCCATTTTCTCAGAAAAGACTGTACATTTACTGCAATAAAAGGTTTATTTTGTCAACTGTAAGGAGTACACTAGCATATACAGTTCTGTTCAAAAGTTTGGGGTCGGTAAGTTTTTTTTGTTGTTTTTGAAAGAAGTCTCTTTTGCTTACCAAGTCTGCATTATTTTGATGAAAAAAATACAGTAAAAACTATAATATTGTGAAACATTATTACAACCTAAAAAAAAAGAAAAAAAGATTTCTATTTTATTTTCAAATGTAGTTTATTCCTGTGATATCAAAGCTGAATTTTCAGCATCATTACTCCAGTTTTCAGTGTCACATGACCCTTCAGAAATCATTCTAATATGCTGATTTTCTGCTCAGCAAACATTTCTGTTTATCAATGTTAAAAACAGTTGTGCTGCTTAATATTTTTGTGATACGTTTTTAAGATTCTTTGATAGAGTTCAAAAGTATAACATTTATTTGAATGTAATAATGTTAAAGTCTTTGTCACGTTTGATCAATTTAGTGCAGCCTTGTTGAATAACAGTATTAATTTCTTTCAAAATATACTGTATATAAATGACCCCAAACATTTGAATGGAATTGTAGATTAGCATCAAAGCTAATAGACATGGACTAAACCCCAACAACTCCAGTTTACCTTAAGAAAGTCATTTTCTTTTTGGCCCAAACATAGTAAATGTAAAGTACACTGAGCAAGGCTAGTTAATATTTTGATAGTATCAACCTTAGTATTGAGTATTATGGTTGGCACAATATGATTTTTCAGTTTTGGAAGTGCACATTTTTGCCTTTGGTTATGGTTTGTCACAGTGTTCAGACACAAGCTAGCTGTAGAAATGTTCATATTTTTATTTTGGTGTCTAATTTGTAGTTAGCAAGTGTAAATCTGTCTGTTGATATCTCTCATATTCAGCTCAGAGACGGTCTACGAGTGCCCAGATTACAGAACCGCGGGTGAGAACTCGTGTTTCTTCAACAAAAATGACACATCGCTTTGGGTCAACTATAACATCACCGTGGTTGCCACTAACGCCCTGGGGAAGAATATTTCAGACCCCGTGGAGGTGGATGTGGTCTATATAGGTATGCTTATATGTTGTCATCATAAGCTTTTCTGTAGGTACATCCTGTACTGTACCACCATCTCTCTTCATTTATCACCCATTCATTTCCCTTCAACCACCCCTCTCACCTTATGCTCTTTCCTGTATAATGTGTCATTTGTTCGTAATTTCGTTTATCAGTACATATTGGATGTTACGGGCCGCTGTTGCACATTTTATTGCGGTGGAGTCATCAATGAGAGGAATGTTATTGCTGCCCGTCTGGAATCACTGTTGCGAAAGACACAAAATGATTCTGTCCTTTTGGTCATAAAACATTACACAGTTTCCTTTGGTCACATGTTCTCTCCTGCATTAAGCCAAAAGGGTCATTTTTACCAGACTAATTTATTTTAGTGGTTTATTTTTAGCAGCTATTTTAGTTCCTGCACAGTTATCCACATGACATTCTTTTGATCTGAACAATTTGTGCAGTCCAATTCCATCTTATCATTAACTCATATGTACAACTATAACTGAAACTAAACTTTAACTAAAGTTTTTTATTTATGCTGAAGGTGCGAAACACTTGTTCACACTACGAAGCACACATTTCTGTTCTTTCTTTCTTCCTTCCTTCTTCAACAAGTTTATGAGCAAAGGTCCCTTAGGATGACCTTATTAGATGTCGACTTGCTTTTTACCCTCTAACTGGAAGAAACTAGTTTTCTGTGTTATTGCTGAATGTACAGAATTTAAAATCAATAGTTCACCCTGGAAAAAAACATTATGTCATCATTTACTCACCCTCATGTCATTTCAAACCTGCATGAGATTGTTAGAACACAAAATAAGAAAAAATATCAGAGCTATTCTTTTCTGTACAATCAAAGCATTAAGTTACTAGGGGCCATCAGGCTCCAAAACTGGTTTGCAGTATAAGCAAATGAGATTTGAAAGTCATAATGGAACAGTTATGGTGCTTTTTTTGTCCTAATATATTGACATTCAGCAATATGTTATATTTTGTGTTTAACATGAGGACGAGTAAATAATAACAGAACTTACTTTTGGGTAGGTATTCCTTTAACATTTAAAATGGTGTGATCTACACTACCATTCAAAAGTTTGGAGTCGTTTTTTTTTTAAAAAGGGGACCTGTAATGACCCTTTTACAAGATGTAATATAAGTCTCTGGTGTCCTCAGAATGTGTCTGTGAAGTTTCAGCTCAAAATAAAGATCATTTATTATAGCTTGTCAAATTTGCCCCTATTTGGGTGTGAGCAAAAACAGGCAGATTTTGTGTGTGTCTCTTTAAATGCAAATGAGCCGCTGCTCCCGGCTCCCTTACCAGAAGAGGGTGGAGCTTTAACAGCTCGCGCTTCACTTGCTCAACAACAACAAAGCTGGAGAATCTCACGCAGCCAAAATTACAATTGTCAGTAATGGTGTTCAGCCTTACATTGTTCAAACTGGAGTCGGACACTGATGGAGAAACTCAGGAAGAAGTTAAAACTTACAGAATGCTAATAGAATGGTTAGTGGCTAAATGTATGTTGTTGCTGTGGAGTTGATTCAACTCATCGACTAGCATGTGCCGTCATGTTTATCTTTTGTGCAAATTCAGCGTTGAATTGACCCTCGTTTGTGAAGCAGTCCAGCGTAAAATAACAGCATGGCAACAACACTCTAATACAACAACCCTTCCTCTTCTCTAAAGCAGCCCAACATGGCCTCACCCCCTTTGTTACATGTTCCCAGGGGCAGGGTTTATGTACATTTTGGGATTTGTGATGTCACCAACCCAGGAAGAAGCTCGGTGTAGTCCCTACCAGCCATTTGTTGTGGTCCTTTAAAAAAGGGATTTCTTCTTGGAGATGTTGTTTATGCTCAAACAGCAACATTACACACTAACTAAATTTAAAAAAGTGAAATCATAATCAAGGACCCCTATAATTAATACCTTTATTCAGCAAGGATGCATTCAATTGATCAAAAGTGACATTGTTGTAAAAGTCTTTACTGTCACAAAAATGTATCACGGGATCATATTATTAGTACATCACATTAGTTGGTTTAACTCTTGTATAGTTTGCTTATCTTATCCTGTCCTCTCTATTTCACCCACAGTTCAACCAAAATCTCCAGAGAACGTCACAGCAGTTGTGGTCCATGAAGACCAGGGTCCGTTTGTAAAAGTGTTCTGGGAGAATCCACGAACCGCAGACACCCGCTCAGGATGGATCACGCTACTTTACCAGCTACGAGTTAAACAAGAAAAAGATAAAGAATGGGTGGTGGGTAAAAAAAAAATTGTGCATCTTCTTTAGAAATTGTTTGATTATCGATTACATTTTAGTCTGTTTGTTACCTTATTTGCACTGAACTATTTATATTAGCGCCACCTACAGGAAACAACTAGAATACTGTAACATGCTTGTTTTCTTGATATGATGGACTATTATTACCAACTAACTTGTTGAATGTGAGCTTTTCAAATATTATCAAACAGACTAGAAAATAGTTAACAGTAGCAGTTGTTTGTTTGTGACTTTATCCAAGATCTTAAATGAATGGAACGCTGGTGGACAGCCATTAAATCAGCTGTTTAACAAAGAGTTTAATCATTGACTGTCCCAGTCTGGGTTTATGTCTTCATTAGTCCGCAGAAACCTGAGGGAGGCTAGATATGCAGAACAACAGGGACTAGATCAAACCAGATTTTTTTGCCCAAAGGCTGTGCTTCAGTAACACAGAGGCATGACCAATAATGATTGCCTAGTGACAGAGTAACCTGAGAGCAATAGTATTGGCTCTATGAACTGAGACAACACAACTGATGATTATTGCTGATGCTGCGATTGTCATGATTTTATGTGTTAACTGCATGAACATTTAAGTCAAGAATTTTTCTATGTGAATTCACAAAACTTTAAATAGGCATATCAACATATTTTGCAATATGCAACAAATGGAGTTTGTATTAAACAAATGTTAATGTATTAAATCCAAAAATATACAAATATTACATTTGTATATTTTTGGATTTAATACATTATCATTTATTTTTTTATACAGTAATAAAAATGTGAATACAGTCATTATTAATAATTAAATATATTAAATATATTTTCATATTGATTAATGAGACTTAAATGTTTTCTTTTTGTGTGTGTAGGAGTATGATGCTGGCAGGCAGAAGTACTATAATGTGTTCAGTCTTCACCCTGGTAAATACATGGTGCAGGTGCGATGTAAACCCGATCATGGGTTCTGGAGTGAATGGACCAAAACCACCTACATCAAAATGCCTGACTGTAAGTCTTTTTTTATTCCCCATTATAA
>RJVU01035392.1:1400357-1423003 GCA_003731715.1 Anabarilius grahami
TATATATATATATATACACACACAGAGAGAGAGAGAGAGAGAGAGAGAGAGAGAGAGAGACCACACACACACACACACATATATACATAGACTGGTCAAAAGTTTGCAATAATTAAGATTTTTAATATTTTTGAAAGATGTCTTTTATACTTAGCAACGCTGCATGTATTTGATCAAAAAAATTTTTTAAATCAGTAATATTGTGAAATATTATTACAATTTTAAAAAAAAACGTATGTATTGTAATATATTTTAAAAGGGAATTTATTCCTGTGATGCAAAGCTGAATTTTCAGCATCATTACTCCAGTCTTCAGTGTCACATGATCCTCCAAAAATCATTCTAATATGCTGATTTGGTGAACAAGAAACATTTCTGATTATTATCAATGTTGAAAACAGTTGTGCTGCTTTTAAAAAAAATAGAAATTAATATTTTTATTCAACAAGGACACATTAAATTGATTGACAGTAAATACATTTATAATGTGTTACAAAATATTTCTATTCCAAATAAATGCTGTTCTTTTATGCTGTTTTCTGTTCATCAAAGAATCCTGAAAAAACATTTTATTACAGTTTCCAACACTGATAATAAGAACCATTACTAATAATTAGCCACTAAATCAGCATAGAATGATTTGTGAAGGATCATGTGACACTAAAGACTGGAGTAATGATGCTGAAAATTCAGCTTTGATCACAGGAATAAAATACATTTAAAATAGATGCATAAATGCAAGCAAGCGAGCTGATCAAAAAATTTAATTATTCCAAACTTTCGACCCCTAGTTTATATTTTCTATTTATTTATGTTTATATAAAACTGATTGTTTTCTACATTTTTTTAAATATAATTAAACTAAGTTATATTATCAACATAACAATTTGAGTTAAAACTTACATTTATAATCCCAGATTTTCTATTCTCAAACTTCTGAACTTGCCAGCCGCTAAACATATAAAATGTGCACCAGTAAGATAATGAAAGAAACGAAAAATTATTTCAGTTTAGACACATTTAAGAAATGCAAAACATTTCTGGTCCAGTAGGTTGAGGTATGCTTGAAGCCTATTAAATTATCATCTGGCACAGAGAGCCTTTTCAGGACCACAGCCTGTGTTTCTATGGTCTCCCGCTGAGTCTGAGAACAAATCTGCTGTACGCATATGTATCTAACAGAGCAGACAGTTCTAGAGGGAATACCAACAGGCCTTCAGATTCTCCAGGGAGTTATGACCTCATCTTCACCCGGCTAGCACAACCTCAGCCACACATGTTTTTGAGCTGCAGCTCCTGTTAAACCTCAGTTGCCCCGGAGCTTCCGTGGAAAGTCAGGCCCGGAGGGAGTCGCACCTGACGACTGCAAGCATTAAATAGAGCAAAATGTGTCAGAGATCAGCCTGTTCCAGCTCACAGCATTTTCAAATACTACACTGTTCCAATGTGTTTTATTTTTTAAATGCACTGACCCAATTTTACCCACCATTTATCCTGTTATTCGTTTTCATTTTCATTTTTTTAGTACTGTGTCACCCTAAACTACTGTCAGAAGTGGAAAACAAATTGCAGTAGAAATGTACTCTATTCATCACTATTTCCTGTTTTTGTGTTTGTGTTATATAGATCTACCCAAAGAGCGTTCGCTGTGGATCATGATCACGGTTTTCTCTGTCTTCATCGTCCTCATGCTCACCTGGATGCTAAACATGAAACGAAACAGGTGCTTTTTTGAGCCCGAAACATTTCCATCTAATTACTTATTCATTCATTTATTTTTATTTATTTCTGTGCTGTCAAAATTAGCGCGTTAACACATGCGATTTTAACGAAAATTGTAGCTTTAATAAGGATTAATCTATGTTTAATTTATAATTTATGCAGTAAAGAATGTAAAGTGTTTGATAACTTTATTCAATTTCTGTATATTTCCTACCTGTTAGACAGGTAAATATGGAGTGGGTTTATGTGAAGATTGTTTTAAATTCACTTAAATTAAAAGTTGTTATTTTTTAAAAGCCTAATAAATGTTGAAATTGATGGCTTTCAGTTATACTGTAATAATGAAAGTCTATAATTAATGTTTAAAAAAATCTATTTCATAGAAACATCAGTACCAGTATTAGTATCAGTGATACAGGCCCTTATTCATAAAAAGACGCCATTAAACAAATATTTAAAATATATTGTCTTTAAGTTGTTTCTACATTAATTTGGAGAGTAACTGTGAAATTAATTACAATATAAAAATATAAAAAACTCCAATGTTTTTAATCACGATTAATTACAGAAAAATGTGCAATTAATTAGTTAATTTTTTTTAATCGATTGACAGCACTAATTTATTTCATTTTAAATGTAATGCTTTTGTTTTCAGATATATTTTAACATTTATATCACTGGTTGATATCTCCTCTGTTTTAGTTTTGCATTTTATTCTGTTGTTATACCAGCACCAGCAAATGTAAAACTCATATCTATCAGTGTGATTGAAATCAAATTTCCTCAGATCATTTCTATACATCATTTGCCTCATTGTTTTTGCTGACAAATACTCATTATGTAGGATTAAATTGCCGTTAGAGGATTGATCCAGATTTTGCAGTACCTCACTTCACCCTCCAATGTTTTTAGGCCAGTTTCTCTCATCACAGATTTAAATAGACAAAGATAGACTAATTACATTTTCAAATAATGTGAGGCATTCTCAATAGTACAAGGACAAACGGGATCCAAAATTAATCTCTTAATCCTGTCGGGACACGTGAAAGCTTTTGTTCCGTACTCTAGATAAGTAGTTTTTCAGTATCCATAGTGCTTATATTATGATCATGAAAAACATTTGTTGATAGACATTGTACTTAACAATGCATTAACAATGAAATGATGACAAATTAACCCCTTAGCAAACACCATAGGAAAATATAATAATTATCAAAATAAATCATCCAAATAAGTACTTTTTATCCACTGAAAGAACTGAAGAGGTTTATTTAACCTTTGAAAAACAGTTTTGTGCAAAATGTTGAATTCAGCATCAACTTTTAGAATCTCATTATGTTTTTTTCCCAAATATATTTGTATTTAGTGTGAAGCTTTGTTTGCTGCCTCCCGTTCCTGGACCGAAAATCAAAGGATTCGACAAACAGCTGCTCAAGGTAATAAAAAGTTCACCTGTTTTCAAATCATCCTTGAAAATTTTCAAGTTAGCTTTAAAGATAGACTCTTTAAGTTAGATTGAATGTGTTTGTTGTAATGCCAGACACCAAAGAGTGATGGCACTTGTGTTTGAATGCTTGTGTTATGCAACCATTGAAAGTTAATTCAAGTCATGTGACATTTATTTATTTAGTGCTTTGTACAATAGAGATTGTCAAAGCAGCTTCACACTAATAAACAGGAAAATAACATGTTAATGTTGCAGAATTCTTCAGTTATGAAACAAATTCAGTTTTAACTGTAAAGCAGCTCTACAGATGTCAATAGTGTCAATATTCAGCTCAAGTTAGTTCAGCGTTGATTCATTCAGCTCAATAACAGTGTCTATGTTGCAAAGTTCAATTATGAAACAAGTTCAGTTTAGCGAAGCAGTTCCACAGAAGGTGTCATTATTCAGTTCAACGTTGATTCAATTCAGTTCAATAATTGTCGATGTTACAAAGCTCATCCAGCTCAATTCCTCAATTTTGTTTTCATCTGAGTGTCAGTGCAGTTGAATCGATAATACTACTGAATATTAATTGTCTTTTAAATCCCAACTGAGCAAGCCAAATTCAAGAAAAAAAAATTCCCCAAAGATCCATAATGCTTCTGAAAATGTCAGGTTCATTAATTGGGAGGCATGTGCTGAGGAAATAAAGATTTTGATATCTTCGACATTATTAGGGGTTCAAGTATGTAGTTAAAATTGTTAAAATTTCCAAGGATCAGCATTCTCCCCTAAAAGTGATCGGGCAGACCAAACCGTAAGTCATAGAGACTTGAAACTTTGAGGGCTGGTGAAATCTATGGGTATTTTGGATTTTTTTTAAAACCTACTTTTGCGAACTAGTCCTAGTTTTTTGGCCCAATTGGAACCAAACCAGTGCAGCAAGGTTCCCTGGAGTCTGATTGTCAATAATTATCAAAAAAGCTGAAATTTCGATTCAGGGTCCCTAAGGGCTGCCAAAACGTTTGAAGTGGGTGGAGTCACTTTTACTAAAATGGCTTTAACTTGTAAACAGAATTCGATATTTTCACCAAACTCAGCACACCTTATTCTGTGGTCGCGTGTAAACCGACACGGCGACTGGCCACTTGGTGGCGCTATAACAGGAAAAAACATGAAAATGGCTATAACTACTTCACCGTTAGTCCGATTGACTTGAACATTGGCATGCAGTGTCTTTGTCTGAGGTGCCATGATTGAGGACATCGGCCAATGAAGTTTGAGCAGCTATCAGACCAGATTAACGGAGGCCGATCGGAATGAAATTCACTGGGCCTGTTTGACTCACAGCCCTAGAGGGCTATAACTGTTAAAAAGGTGTAAAAACCATATATTTCCTATGATAAATGTGTTGCCTGTATTGGCTGTAAATTGTCTTTTCCATCTATGATTGAGATGGTTACAGGCTTGCTAAATAAAACCTAATACCTTTTTACGCATGTGCTTAAAGGCCTTAAAGCGCTTAAACCCCGATAATTGATGCTCCCCATTATATTTTGAATTGCATTTTTAGGCAGTTATTTCAATTTTTTTTTGTTTTCTTTACAGAGCGGGAAATCAGAGGAAATTTTCAATTCTCTGGTGATCCAAGGTTTCCCTCCAACCACCGATTATGATGACTTACTGGTGGAGTACCTTGAGGTGTACGACAATGAGCAGCAAGAGCTGGTACTGGATGGTAAAGATCTGTCAGAGGACTGCATAAAGTCCAAAAGCCCGTCGGACTGCGACTCCGGCCGGGGCAGCTGCGACAGTCGCACCCTGCTTTTGGAGAAGTGCATTGAGGGACAGGAAGGAAGCGGAAGTGACCAACATCAGTACAGCCAGCATGGAGAAACAAGCTGGGCTTCAACTGAAAGCAGTGAGAGCCAGGGCCCTGAACCCAGTTCTCCAGAGTCCGTTGATGGACGCGTCAAGACTTGGCCAATTGTGTGTTCATCTCCCGAACTTCAACCTTACCACCACTACCAAGTAGGAGGTGCAAAACCGGCCTACCACAGCGTCCCAGAGATCCTCAGCCATTTGTCGCCACATGCAACGGCAAGCAACTACCACCAGCTTCACCATCAGGACATCCCGCCACAGGAGGGCCGCTTCAGCAAGCCGGCCTGCTCACATTCCCAAAGCTACAACCAGTTCAATCTGGACGGCTCCGACACTCCTGCTCACGGCGTGCCTCCGTCACGTTCTTTGGGATACGTAGAGGTGCAAAGGGTCAACCCGGAAAATATGCTACTGCTTAGGCCGCTTTCAGACCCAAATCGTGAGCTTGAAGGGTCTGATTGCACCGGGGAGGACTACAGCAAGGTCAAAGAAGTGACATCAAACAATATTCTGTTTCTGCAAAGGGAAACGTCCCATCAGTGTGTGGACAATTACAGCCCGGACTTGGACAGCCTGGCTGATCATTGCACAAGCCAGCAACCACCTCACCCCTGCAAACCTGCCGTCCACCAATCGTACAGTCCGATGCCAGAGGAAGGCATGAGGGTGATGGGAAACGGTTATGTGGATTCAACAGTCTTGATGCCATCCTACTAGCATATAGTGGTCCAGTGCATGAAGGCAGAGATGTGATCTGCCTCCAATGCAGTAAAAACAATACCCTAAACACTAGACTGTCAACAGCTCATGCCAAGCCCTAAAAGTAGAGCTTTTCTCCCTCTCAGATCTTGCTACATTGGTTTAATAAAGAGGATTTATATTTATACAAATGATTTTGACTTTTAATTAGAAGCAAGATGGTCTCATTTCAAAGCTGAGGTCTGAAAAGGCTTTGTGTGCTGAGAATTTTACGTGTGTAGTTTGCAAAGCGTTGTAAAAGGTTCTTTGACAGATTGTGTACTTTGATGAGGTGACATTTATAAACACCAAAAATTTCTTTTTACACTTAAAATGACTGTTTTAATGTCTTTAAAGTTAACATAAAATCCAAATGGATCCTGTTTACTTTAATATACTTTTCTGCAAAATTTCCAACTAAAACAATTCTCCATCTCTGGTACAACTTTTCCTTTTGGCTATATGTTAGCCATTAGCGAAATAGCTATTTAAGCATTAGCTGTGTCCCAAATGACGCATTATACACTATGCACTTATACTTACGCACTATGAACTCAACCGTGTAGTGTATGAATTTTATAAGGTTATGTTGTCATGATAGCCCCTCTCCTTCTGCTGTATTATTAAAGCTGCGACAGTTGAGTGCATGAAGTGTCCAACATTCCACACTTTGTTTTTTCAGTCAATTAAGTGCATCATCTGAGTATTTAAAGTGTACTTTTTCTGTTTGGAATTTTCAGTGTGAACACACTACTCACACTATTTATACAACAAAATGCCATTGTGCTCAAGAACGCAAACTGGGACACACCTATTGTGTTTTCATTCAGGTCTACTGTATAGTTATAGAAAGTCCACTTTTCACAATCCAATCAATTCCCGTTGAATATATGCTCAATTTTTATGCTGTTTTACTTCGAAATATATGGTATTATGGAAGTAAAATGGGTTTCAAAACCATTTCATGTTAACTTGAATGATTTGTCATATTTAGAGATTCATGAGATTTGAAAACTTAGCACTTCACATAGTTGCCCTCAGCAATCCACTATGCATTATATTATTGTGTGTATTTTGCATCATGGCACTGTTACGTGTTCAAAACCACTTTGGTTTATTATACCACTGTTCACTCCTAAACTACATGATGGGATCGGTTGCTATAATGTACATGGACAATATTTTTATGAACTGATTTTGAGTATTGTAAAAATTTAAAAACCCAATTTAAAGCTTTAGCTTGATGCATTTCACTCCACATTTAAAATAATTTTAAATATAATGCCATTTACTTAAAACTCCAACATGCATCGTATGGTGTTCATTCTGGAAACAGTATAATCTCAGCCATACAAATGTCTTTTCATATTTATGATACCCTTATGAAAATGTAAATACATGAAAAGGGATTTGAACTGATTGTAAACTGTTATAATTTTAGAGAATTTGCCTTTGATATTTACAGCTCTCAGGTGGAGGTAAACTCACCGAATGTATTTATTATAAATGTTATTGGCACTGATTTTGAACACAAAGGCACAACTGGTGTAAAATGAAAAAATATAAACTGCCAGGGTTTTTCCACGTTACAGTGAATTATTCGCTGTAAGAATTTGTGTGTTTCTCTGAATGTTAACCCTGTGAGAATCTATTTTTCCAAATCTGTATATCCTTCAATCATAGGTAGCCATTAATTCAGCATTGCATATTTTTTATGTTTGATATAAAAAAGAAATTGTAAAAATATTTTATAAAAATTAATTCATTACAAAATAACCAGATAGTTATTATATTGTAAATGCACAAATCACTAACCATGAAACCAGTTATATGGATACGATTTAACGAAAATAGCCCTTGCCAGTGCAAGAGTCAAACTCCACGTTGCCTTATTTTATGCAGAAATCTCTGAGAGGAGACTGGTGTGTATTTTGTTGGAAAGAGTTATTTACTAAACGTGTTTATGGCTAAAGTGTACATGTAAAATATACAATAAATTCAATTGTTATATATAACATGTAGAAATGCATTTATATGTAACCTATAGATAATATATATACGATAAATAGTTTTCTTGGGTTTGCCTAAGCCATTCAAGTACATAAATCATCCTATTCTAATTTTGTTGATTTGTGAGTAGCATAATTCTTTATGTCTTTGTTGTTCAACAGTCATACATTCTCTGTTTCATGCATAATAAATCTGCATGGACAGAGAAATGCATAAATTCTTTTAATGGATTTCAATAGATTTCTAACTCAGGCAATGGCAAACCGACAAAATGTGTTTGTAAAAGTATTTTATTTAACGTGAAGCCTCGGGACAACAATGTGAAATAAGTACGCTATTAGCCTAAAGAAAAGGCATGTGGATACATTTCCAGGAGGATGATTATATACTCATTTAGGCATTCAAGCTTTGTTACTGAAATCAGTTTTTGATTTCAATATACCAAACCCAAGCCACTTCAATTTAATCAACATTTTGCTGTATTAAAATCTTTCAAATTCAAAAACATTAGTTTGTTATACACTAAGAATATGGCTTGTTGAAACGATGTTGCTATTTTCTTTTCTGTCTTTTTTTTTTTATAGTGAATTCAAACAACTGGAGGTGCTGAAATTAAACTTGTGATGTTAAGCTGACTATAACACATCTTCTGTAAGACATCCTTATTGTGTTCTGCTTTTCCATAACAAACATTATTTGTGAAATCACATAGCAAAACCATTAAAACATGCTCAGACTGTTTCGGGTGTGTTGGAGTGGTTATTCTGAGAATGATGACTTTATTTTGCCCTGAAACACACTTAACCAAATCAGCAAACGCATACAACAGTTTTTCATGGAAAGTATTGCTTAGTAGAAAATAATATGCTAGGCTTAAAAAAAACACATTTCTTTCTACTTTAGCTTATATGACATTGTATTATTTTATTGATTTTTGTTATTTTATTTATTTTTGCTAATTTGTAAAAAAAACAAAAACCTGTATATTCTGGACATTTACGTTCATTCATTTATCATTTCTTGGACACAACCTGATAAAACTGAACCTACTAGATTTGATATAATTTTAGCCGTATATTAAATGTAACATAATATAGTAAACGAACAGCCCTTCTCTGTGAAGGGACGGACGACACATCACTTCTCAGTAAAGGCCTCGAGACAGACTTTACCCCGACATTTCATTGGTTGAGCTCGACCCTCCCCGGGCACATTTGGGGAAAGAATTCACCGCTTCCCAACACTTAATTTTTAAATTCGCTGCTGAAGAATTGCTCTGAAAAACATCAGTAATGCATAAAGTTTGTTCTCGGCTGTACGGCCCGTCTCTGTTCGGGAAAACGGATTTGTGGAATTCAGTGGAGGTTTGTGTGAAATTCCACAAAGAAGGCGGTAAGAATGCAGTGTTTTTGTCTACACATTTAAAGGGACCAGAACATTTGTGTGAAGTTTTGCATAATTGTGTTTGTGTATTTAGGCTCCATAACAAATATGTTGTCCGGATTCCTGAGCATCGAATCACGAACTCATAATGGTCCTTTAATAAGAAAAAAAGTACAAATAACTATGCTTTTGAACATAACCAGGACAATACCACGGTATATTTGATGACGAACGACTGCCCTATCTATCTATCTATCTATCTATCTATCTATCTATCTATCTATCTATCTATCTATCTATCTATCTATCTATCTATCTCTCTGTCTGTCTGTCTGTCTGTCTATCTAATTTTTTTGTATAGATAGATACAACTGTCCCTATGCATTTCTAAGCTCTAAAATGTACCTCTGTCCAGGTGTGCTATGCCAAAAATCAGCAGTGAAACACCCAGAACCTGTCCTGCCCCAGATTCCCCCATGTGACTATAAACCTGACCCATATCAGGTAAGAGGTTTATGTCTGGGGACATGTCATAATAATACACATGGGGAAATCAAATGATCAAATACACAGAGAAATCAATTTATTTTCAAGCCTGAATGATTTCTCCTATAGGGCATGTCTAAAGACCGTTTACTAGAGATTAGGAAACACAACTGCAACCCCATGACCATGAAGGTAACATATTACAAGAAGCCAGTCTTCATAAACCAGGGTTACATGCAGTGGCTGTGGGATGTGGATGGAAGACGCTATTTGGACTTGTTTGCGGGGGTGGCCACTGTCAGTGTTGGACACTGTAACCCGTAAGGTTGCCAGGCAGCATTTTTATTTGTATATTTCATGATTGTGCATTATAGTGATCTTAAAATTAAATGACTGCAATTAGATTAATGTCTGTGGACTTGTTTCAGAATATTATTGCCCTGAGCTTTTACATGGGCTTAGTTTTTGTTTATGAAATGGTATTATTTCTAAAATCGATCGAATCAGAACTTTGAATATGGTTGCAGGAAAGTGACACAGGCAGCTGAGAAACAGCTAAGGCGTCTATGGCACACAACACCCATCTATGTGTACCCACAAATGCAGGAGTATGCAGAGAAACTCGCCTCCCTTTTCCCAGACCCGCTGAAGGTATGTTTTCATTTTTGGAAGCTGAAGGTTGAGCGCATTGCATTGTGGTATATAGTATTATGTGCAGTGTATTCTTGTCTTGCAGGGGATTTCAAACTGGGTTCCGGGCTGTTTTGTCTAAGGAAAAGCATTAAAAATATATTATACTGTATACAAAATAAAATAACTAATAGATATAAAAAATAAAACAATATGCAAAATTAAATTATTAATAAATAAATAAAAAGAAAACAATTAAAGGATCTCATCCTAATTGTAATAAAGAAATGATAAATATACAGAATTTGATGTTATTACATTTCATTGTGCTTTCTAATGTTGGAAATCATGAGACTAATTATTTTTTTCTATTGAAGATACAAAGAAAGAGAAAATTGAAACAAATTAAATATTGTCCAAATAATTTTATATATATTTTTATTTTTCACGTTATCCAACTTTTTTTTTTGCAATGTGAAAATAAGCAATTTTCGGTGAATGTGCGAGACTTATGATCAGGTAACGCATTACAAGTAAGTTAAGTTACGTAATCAGATTACTTTTTCAAGTAACTAGTAAAGTAACGCATTACTTTTTTAATTTACAACAAAATATCTGTTACTTTTTCACAGTTATTGACTGACAGCTCTCCTGTCCCCATGTTGAGAGAAATAAAGTGCAGAAGCGTTTTGTGCGCTGTGTAAACATTATTGTAGTTCAAGACTAAATGTGAACATGCAATTACTCGTCTCACTTGCACGAAAAACATACAGTATTCCTCAAAATGAATAAAAGCAGTGAAATGCAATCTCAGAATTTTACGCAAACCTGTTATAATTAACTATATTAAATTACACAAATATACTTTATGTATTTAATCTCACTTTATTAACCAATGTCTTTACTGCTGACCTAATTTAACCATACTAATAAGTCAAAAATAAAATTACTGGCAGCACAGTTGAAAGGTTAGTTTGAGCTGCGCCCTCTACTGTACAGGCATAAATATGCATTTCCTTCCGCTTTAGGCTTATTCATTTCACTTTTGGTGAGAAAGGGCCTGAACATTTGCCAAAAAATAGAACTTTTTAGTTGTTATTAAAAAACAAACAAACAAGCAAGCCCAGCCCAGGTGAGAAATATAGACGCAAAAGTAATGTAACACATTACTTTTCATAAAAAGTAACGTAACGCAATTAGTTACTTTTTTAGGGAGTAACGCAATATTTTAATGAATTACTTTTAAAAGTAACTGCTTAGGATTCATTTTAGACCAAATAAATGTAGCCTTGGTGAGCATAAAAGACTTCTTTCAAAACATGGTAAATCTATGCATAGAGAAAATCTGAATACTGTACATTATCTTTTTTAATATTGTGATGATCTTCTTTTCTAGGTTGTGTATTTTACCAACAGTGGCTCGGAGGCTAATGACCTTGCAGTGCTAATGGCCCGGCTTCACACAGGAAATTTTGATGTCATCACTCTCAGGTGATTTAACCTTACTTGCCAATAATTCTTTCCAATAACTGAACAAATGGAAGACGGTGAGTTCTTGGGAAACCTGTTGGTGACAGCTCAAGCAGCCCTGTACAGGCACAGATAATCACTGCCTCATTCGTGTTTGTGTGCGCAGGGGTTCTTATCACGGTGGCAGTCCACAAGCGACGGGTCTGACGTCCAACGCAGATTACAAATATCCCATCCCCTCTTCTCTGGGCTGCCATAATGTACGTCTCACACCCACACATCTCTCCTTCTGTCAGCTACCTGCTTTATAATGCAATATTCCTCGGTGTCAAGTCCACAAACCACATTATAAAAGGAAACGTCATAAGAAGTTATGTTAGTGTTGTTGTTAAATGCAAAAGTAACATAATTACTGTCATGAGGTTAGAATAACAACCCAATAGCAAGACGATATCTATGGATGCTTGTTTCCGCCCAAGCAATAAAAAACACAAAAGGTAATTGCGACTTTTTTATCTCACAATTCGGACTTTTTTCTCAGAGTAGTGAGATATAAACTCACAATTGCGAGTTACAAGGTACGAATTAAAAGATATAAAAACTCACAATTCTGACTTTTTTTTCTCCAAAATGGACTTCAGAACTCACAACTGCGAATGTATCATATGTCTAACGATTCTGAGAAAAAAATTCAGAATTGCAAGATATAAACTTACAAATTCTGAGATAAAAAAAAATTCCGAATTTATATCTTGCAATTCTGGCTTTTTTTATCTCAGAATTGAGAGACATAAACTCGCAATTGCTAGTTATAAATTCCAATTCTGAGAAAAAAAGTTAATTGTAAGATAAAAACTCACAATTACCTTTTTCAGTGGCGGAAACAAGCTTCCATAAATATCTGACCCACACAAAATATTGTATTTTACTTCAGCCTTTTAATTAATGATTTCAGTGCCATTGCAAAAAAATCTAAAAATCTAAATCTTATTCAGTATGTAAAAAAAAAAAAATTATCAAAATATCTATCTTTTCTTGAAGAAAAACTTGTGTAAGAAAAGTCTGGTTTTCACAGAATATATTAAGTTTAAATATAAAGTTTTTCTTGAATTAAGGTTATTTTTCTTACTCTGTTGCAAATAGTTTTTTCTTGGTTTAAGCATAACATTTAGTGAGGTTATGATTTAAACAAGAAAAAAATGCCAATAGGATAAGAAAAATAGAATGTCTGATTCTCAATTAAATGGAAAACATAAAAAAATACTGAGAATATAGTGCATTTTCATGTTTGAAAAGCATGTCTTAAACTGTATGTGTTTGAGTTGTGGGATCTGTCTTGCAAAACTTTGATACATTTTGTGAGAGTTTTATTCCTATGTGGGTTGTGTTCATTTTAGACCATGTGTCCGGATGTGTTCAGGGGCCTCTGGGGAGGAAGCCACTGTCGAGACTCTCCAGTTCAAACCATCCGAGAATGCAGCTGCTCCCCAGGTACAAACACACACAATAGCATAATGAGGGCATATCATTCTGTTTTTATATAAAGCTAATACTCTATTATAAATTCTTCAGCCTAACCGTAACCCAAACTCTTTGAATTTTTATATAATCAGTGTATATGAATGGTGCTACATGCCAATAAACTTGCCTTGCATACCTGTTCCAAAACATGAAGAAAAAATCTTCAAAATGTTACATATAATAAGTAATTCCGTATTAAATAGCTAAGAAAGATGTGTTTCAAGGCAGCACAAGGTATGTTTGTCTCATCAGGTCAAACATTAAAAGCAGTCATTCAGGAAATTTCCCAAACAGCAGCTGTTAAAAAAACACATGGGCAGAGCTTGTTTTAACTCTTTTATATAATTAGTGTTGCTTGATAAGGCCAGCATCACTAAGAACATTCTAGCAACATTCTTAAAACCACTCAGAACAACTTAGCAACACCCTGGCAACAACCCACAAGGTCCTAACACTGTGGCATCAAGTTTTGCACAATCACCACTCACATTTTCATTAAATATACTTCTTATTCAATTGTTAGCACAAATTTCATGTATCATAGATTGTGAATCTCTGTTTCTGTCTGTTCTCAGGTCACTGTCAGGCCAATGATATGTATATCAGTCAGCTCAAAGAGATGTTCGCTACAACCGTTCCCAATCGGATTGCTGCCTTCTTTGCAGAACCCATCCAGGTTTGATTACACCATACCTTACACTGAATTGTATAAATATAATTATATAAACAAAAATGCTATGAAAATATAAACTGAGTGTCCTAAAAGATCAGGACTGAATCTGCTGTAGTTTAATATTCTTCAGCAAACACAGTTCTTGTCCAGTTGCAAGTGTTGAGTAATTTGCTTCGTTCACCATGATAACAGGGGCATTTTGGTTGTCATAGAAACTAAATCTGACAAAGACCACATCCATTACCCAGCACTTTGCTGGTAGATGTAATAAGTTAGTAAGCACAACATCAGTGAAAATAACTTGCATTTTCAAAGCAGGATGTCAGTATTTTGCAGTATTGTGAATTGCAGCATAGTCCAGCTAATATGAGATTGCATTTTATGTTTACAATTATATAAAATGATTCTGATCAGTAATTGCTTTCATTTTTTATTCAAGTATAATTAAATAAAAAGGCCAGTAGCATCCACTGAAATTAAATCTGCATTTCTATATTAATTGCATATATTTTTCCAGTACTGACTAAAATCAACAAATGGGTCAATGACGTGACGGGTCATTGTTTTTTATTATTATTAAGGCCTTTGGACAAAAAAAAAAAAGATATGACATCCAAGGTATGTGAGGTAGATCTAGATCTAGAGAACTAGATCTCTTTTATTGAATCCATTATAATTATATTTTGCTACATATAAAGGTATTTTAAAGATTTTGAAGTGTCAAAAGGTCATTCGGCCAATACAGTCATATAATTTGTTATAAAAATATCTCAGAATGTAATAAATGTGTTTTTTTTTTTTATTCTGGCATGATTTTATAACATCATATATCAACATAGTGCAAAATGGTATTAAAATTATGTGAAAGTCGTTGCTTTGTTATGAGAAAGAATGTCCGGAAAAATGAATTTCTTTGATGTCATTCAGAGTAACCAATATAAAGGCACCATTTTGGATCAAATAATGCGGTCAGTATCATGTGACAGGATGTGACATCATTCAGACACCTGCAAAGGACCACATGGTCATGAAGCAAAGTAACTAACGCTCTCTTAACTATTTTAAAAATTCATGTTTTCACTTGCTCATACAGATGTCATCAGGCTATTCAGTACAACCGCTATAAAACATGGAAAATGTAGCTAGCTAACTAGCAAGCTAGCTAGATATCAGCCAGTTAGCATTGTTTGAAAATATCGTAATTCGGTAAAACCGAAATTTTGGTTAAACCGAATGATTTTTTTGGTGACAAATTTTGTCCATCTTGTAAAAAATGACAAAAGCAGTGTTCATTGATTATAAAAGCTACATTATCTCATTGTTAACACTTAATAAAACTTCAAAATGAATTATAGCTTATAATAGCTATAAATGCTATATATATTATAGCTTATAGCCTATAAATGTTTTTTTACACTTTTAAAAACCTTATTCATCATTGACCCAAATATGTGATATGTTAGTGTACTGTTGTAAAAAAAATGCCACTAACAAACTCATTGCCCTCAAATATTAACATGTGACAGGTTATATCATGATTATGATTTTTATCTTTTTGCAGGGTGTCGGTGGGGCTGTTCAGTTTCCAAAAAACTACCTGAAAGACAGCTACCAGCTTGTTCGGGAGAAAGGAGGAATCTGTATAGCAGATGAGGTCTGAATAATTTGCTAGTAAATCCCATTCTGTACGTCAGTGAAGCCAAACACATGGTTGGTGCTTCATATAGTTGAGTAATTATCACCCTCATTTCCCATATTTTTCAAAAACAAATCCTAGACTGCATCCGAAATCGCATACTTCCCTACTATATAGTAGGTGAAAAACAGTATGTGACAAAAGTATGTCCGAATTCACAGTATTCATAAAAGAGATTACTTACCACTACTGGCAAGATTCTGAAGGGTGTATATGAAGTGACACTGCCCCCCCACAATAACATACTCCAATAATCTTTGTACTTACAACTTTGAAAAAACTTTTTTATAGTGTGAAAAAAGTTATTTCTTGGTATTTTTGGTTCTTCTAGGTCCAGACTGGCTTTGGACGCACAGGGAGCCACTTTTGGGGTTTCCAAGGACATAATGTAATTCCAGACATGGTTACCATGGCAAAGGGCATTGCGAATGGCTTCCCGATGGGAGCTGTAGTCACCACATCAGGTGAGGCTAGTGCCTACTTTTGTTAAATCAGCCAAATTCTGATTAACTTATTGTGTGATTTGCTAATACAAGCTGTCAATGGCATTGTAAAATATATTCTGTTTTAGCAAGTTTCCGTTCATAGACTAATTATCTACATTTAGACATGGAGGTGTTTTAAATGAGGTGCACACACTGAGTCTTAAACTATGAAGAATAATGAAGGACTATTCAGAAAGAGAAAAGTGAGGAAGCAGCACTATGAACCCACTGGTGAGCTTGAATCCAAGTTCCAGCATGGCAGAATGAACCACAAATTATAAATTAAATCTCTCATGTTGCATTAATAGGCTTACCGTTGGGTTCACCTTAATGCCTTTTAACTTTAAAAAGCTCTGGTTGAGTATTTCCTATTGAAAAGCTCTGCGGTTAGTTGCAGCTGGATATTCTTCTTTTTTCTTTTTTTTTAAGAAAGTTTGACACAAAAGTTTTTCACACTAGATCTTAAAGGGTTAGTTCACCCAAAAATTAAAATTTTGTCATTAATTACTCATCCTCATGTTGTTCCACACCCGTAAGACCTTCATTCATCTTCAGAACACAAATTAAGATTATTTTGATAAAATCCGATGGCTCAGTGAGGCACTTTTCAATGCTCAGAAAGCTACTAAAAACATATTTAAAACAGTTTGTGTGACTACAGTGGTTAAACTTTAATATTATAAAGCGTTGAGAATACTTTTTGTGCGGCAAAAATAAAGAAATAGCGACTTTATTTACAATATCTAGTGATGGGCGATTTCAAAACACTTTTTCATGAAGCTTCAAAGCTTTACGAATCGAATCAGTGGTTCGGAGCGCCAAAATCACATGATTTCAGTAAACGAGGCTTCATTGTATCGTATGTGTTTTGACATTTCAATGGTTCACATGACTCTGGCAGTTTGATACACGCTCTGAACCATTAATTCGAAACAAAAGCTTAGTTAAGCTTTGAATCTTCATGAAGCATTGTTTTGAAATCGCCCATCACTAGATATTGTGGAATAAAGTCGCTATTTTGTTATTTTTGGTGCACAAAAAGTATTCTCGTTGCTTTATAATATTTTTGTAATATTAATATTACAAAAGAAGACTAGATGTTTTGTAAATGGACCTTTGTTTACTGAAATGATGTAGGTTCAAACCCTGCAAAGGATTATCCTTGCAATGTTACCGTTTTGCCACTGCAAAGCACCTAATGACTGATGTGACTAAAATTACTTCCCTTAAATGGACAGTCCACAAATGAAAATACTGTCATCATTTACTCACCCTCATGTCATTCCAAAGCTGTATGCATTTTCTTTTTCTTCTGCTGACAGCAAAAGAAGATCATTTGAGGAATGTTAATAAGCAAACATTTCGGTTTCAACTGACTTCCATTGTATGGACAAAAAATACAATGGAGATCAAAATGTCTTGTTCCTAAAATGTTCCTAATGTGGTACCACAGGGTCACATTCACCTCATTCACACATGTATCAAATGAGTTCAAATTCCCCATACTTGAACTCTGAAAGCACGCTGGAGTGCCACTGCTCCCGTTCGAATTTTTTCCATTCACTCTAATTGGTCCTCTGTCTATTGCTGTTCGCTCTTCATCCTGTGAGAAGCTGAGAGAGAGAATGAAAAGAGTGTGTTAGGTCACATACAGCCTGAGAAGATTATGAGTGTATCTAATGCCTAAATTTCTGCCAACAAAATAAATAAACCACAACTAAAAGCATCTTCTTGTATGTTGCACAGTGTTTTCGGCACTGATATCATGTGCTTTGTGTATTTTGCAGAGATTGCCAGGTCATTTGCGAAGGGAGTTCATTTCAACACATTCGGAGGAAACCCATTATCCTGTGCAGTCGCGTCATCGGTGCTAGATGTAAGTGCAGATCATTTTACTTTTCAGTCGTGTACAGTTATATCCTGGTATCAGCAATAGCGAATAGCGAAGATAAATAATAAATACTTGAAATTGAATGCTGTATGTTGCTCTCAGACAATAAAAGAAGGCAAGATGCAGGAGAACAGTGCTGACGTGGGGACATACCTGCTGACTGAACTGGCCAAACTCAGGGACAAGTATGAGATCATCGGTGACGTGAGGGGAAAAGGTCTTCAAATCGGGGTGGAAATGGTCAAAGACAAGGTGAATGATTGAAAGTTACATGCATTTAATGTCATTTAAAGGGGTGGTTCAATGCGATTTCACTTTTTTAACTTTAGTTAGTGTGTAATGTTGCTGCTTGAGCATAAACAGTATCTGCAAAGTTACAGCGCTGAAAGTTCAATGCAAACGGAGATATTGTCTTTTAAAGTTATGTCAGTTTAATGCCTACAAAAAAGACCCGTTTGGACTACAACAAGCTTCTTCCCGGGTTGGTGACATCATAAACCCTGCAAAACACACCCCCGGGAACACGCAACAAAGTGGGCGAGGCCATGTGGCGCAGAAGAGTTGTGTACACCAGATGCGAGCGGCGCGACGCGTCAAAAGATAATAGAACCCATTATAATCTGTGATATTTTCTACACTGGATGTGGTGTGGAAGACAGCTTCCAGAATCTACACGAGTTCAATGCTGGATTTACACAAAAGCTTTTACTGAAAGATGAAGCAGCTCCCACTTTAAAAGCAGAAGCTGATGTTTATTGGCTTCAAACTGTAAGTACGTTTTATTGTTTGTCTTTTAAACGTATAGTTCTGTTGCTATTTTTAATGCATCAAGGACATATATAAAGAGCAACTCGTTTTTGCTAGCCAGTTAGCTAAGTTCTAGTGCAACAAACACCAACAAACTTCTATGTTCATAGACAAACAGTTGTTCATGCTAAAATTAAACGCTACCTTTACAAAAATGCTACAACTCAGTCATGTATTCGGCTACAGTAAAGTTTGAATCAGGATAAAACTGTATATTGAAAGCTAACAAGCAGCAGTGACAGCATCTAAACACTTTGACACAAATACTAAATTAAATACCATTCATAAATGTCCTTTAAAAGACGCGATTGCAGAGGTTCTGCTTTTTCCTCTTCATCTGGGTCTGATTCGGCTCAATTTGATACAGCAATATAGACACTATTATTTACGTTTCCTCTGAAGGGCTAACTACGAATGGTAAGGGCGTGGCGTTTCCGGACGCTTCAGCGAATCACGATACACTGGGCCAGCTAACCAATCAGAGCACGGTGCGTATTTCGGAGGGAGTGGCTTCATAGAAGCAGGAAGTCAAACGAGCCGTTCAAATGACAGTGGAAACAGAGGTGTAGAATAAAGGTAAAATATATGTAAAATACAGCGTTTTCAAAAAAACTAAGCATTAAGACGTTAAACTGTGCCCCCAAAACACAATCAAGCCTAGAAAAAAACCCACTGAACCACCCCTTTAATCTCTCTGCTTTACAGTATAGGATCAATAGTCATCAGCCAATAAATGTGTATTTATGACCTACTTCATATGATTGGGATTAATAATTTGTAAGAATACAAACCATTTATTAATGTTTTGATATGTTATCATATCTTTATATGTTACCCTTATCTTAAAGGGTTAGTTCACCCAAAAATGAAATTTCTGTCATTAATTACTCACCCTCATGTTGTTCCAAACCTGTAAGACTTTCATTCATCTTTGGAACACAAATCAAGATAATTTTGATGAAAACCGAGAGGTTTCTGAACCACCCATTGGCACCCAACGTCATTGCCACTTTCAAGGCCCAGAAAGGCAGTAAAGACATCATTAAAATAGTCCATGTGACTACAGTGGTTCAACCTTAATGTTATGAAGCGACAAGAATATTGGCGACAAAAATAACGACTTTATTCAAAAACTTCTTCTGTTCCCTCTTCCATTTTTTGACTATTTTAACAATGTCTTTACTACCTTTCTGGGCCTTGAAAGTGGTAATAACGTTGCAGTCTATGTGTGGTTCAGATACCTCTCAGATTTCATCAAAAATATCTTAATTGTGTTCCGAAGATGAACGAAGGTCTTACGAGTTTGGAACGTCATGAGGGTGAGTAATTAAAGGGTTAGTTCACCCAACAATGAAATTTCTGTCATTAATTACTCACCCTCATGTCATTCATCTTAAGAACACAAATTAAGATATTTTTGATGAAATCCGATGGCTCAGGGAGGCCTCCATTGCCAGCAAGATAATTAACACTTTCAAATGCCCAGGAAGCTACTAAAGACGTATTTAAAACAGTTCATGTGAGTACAGTGGTTCAACCTTAATATTATAAAGCGACGAGAATACTTTTTGTGCGCCCAAAAAAACTAAACTACTTTTCTACAATATCTAGTGATGGCCGATTTCAAAACACTGCTTCATGAAGCTTTGAAGCGTTACGAATCTTTTGTTTTAAATCAGTGGTTCGGAGCGCCAAAGTCACGTGATTTCAGTAAACAAGGCTTCGTTACATCATAAGTGTTTCGAAATTTCAATAGTTTGGCACGTGACTTTGGCAGTTTGATACACGATCCAAACCACTGATTAAAAACAAAAGATTTGTAAAGCTTCGAAGCTTCATGAAGCAGTGATTTGAAATCGCCCATCACTAGATATTGTTGAAAAGTTATTTAGTTTTCTGGGCGCACAAAAAGTATTCTCGTCGCTTCATAACATTAAGGTTGAACCACTGTAGTCACATGAACTGTTTTAAATACGTCTTTAGTAGCTTTCTGGGCATCTGAAAGTGTAAATTATCTCGCTGGCAATGGAGGCCTCACTGAGCCATCGGATTTCATCAAAAATATCTTAATTTGTGTTCCGAAGATGAATGAAGGTTTATGGGTGTGGAACGTCATGAAGGTGAATACTTAATGACAGAAATTTCATTTTTGTGTGAACTAACCCTTTAAAAAGCATTGACTGAAGTGAGTCTATACATTCATTCATTTGCTATAGAAACTAGCCTATATTTCTGCACAATGTAGGCAAGTATCCGTAAGTACAACCTTTCCAGCTTGCAAAAATAACATATTTGTCAGATGAAGGATCTTGTGTCTCTGAGTAATGACATTTCGTTCCACCTGAACTAATGCCTTGAATACACAAAGACATCTGGCAGTGCACGTGTCCCACTGTGTACAGCTTTATTGATGGAAACTGCCTCTCATCTCATGCTGTAACCTCACTTTTACCTTTCTGGTATGAGTGCATTAAACTACTGCAGCTTTTCTTCTAAAAAGATTATAGAATAAAATTCACAAAGAATGCGATGCAATAATCTCAGCAGAAAATAAAGTATTTTAACATGGGGAAAAAAACGACACACTTAAGTTTTAAATGTCTTAAACACCTTGTTTTGTGAATATTAATCCCAATGACACCTCAGGCTTTTGCTCGCTTCAGAAATCAATGCAAAAATCCTCAAGCTTTGTGATTGTGCATCCACTTCATTAAACTTTATTTGCAGAGCAATCATGGTTTCTTGACCTTGAGGTATGAGAAGAGTCGAATGTAGGAGTTACTTGAGCTCCAGATGGAATAGTTAATGATTCAGAGTGTTTGTTGTGAGTGTTTGTAATTTTCCTCACAGGGAATGAGCTACAAAACTTGTTAGCCATTAACTAGAGCAGATAGCAATGAGACAGCATGTTTGAACATTCCCAGAAGTACACTCCGCTCTTTGCCGGAGTTAAAAACATCCAGTGTACCTCACTTACTTATGGTTATTATACTGGAAACTGTATGAGGATGTGTCTGGAGAGATAATACAGGCACACAAAGTACACTTTCCATTAGAATGGAAATTCACAGAGTGGAAGTAGTAATTACATAAAGAACATTATTTACTCATTTTCATGTTTTTCAAAACCTATGACTTAAACATGAAAGGAGATATTTTGCTGAATGTCAAAGCTGCTGTGACTTACTGCCAAGCCTCAAAAAGCACTATAATTTAAATACACATACACACACACACACACACACACACACACACACATACATACATATATATGAATTTAAGGTATATAGAGAAATATAATGGATACTCTGCTTAGCCTGTATCTTTATTTGGTATGACATGCTGCTTGTTGATGTTTTAATGACAGTGAGGATTGGATTTGATCCTACTTTAAATTGTGTTCTATATTGCATAAACACAATCTGAGTGCAAAGAAACATTTTTACTTATATAATAATCAATGATTATTTGATTAATGAAACTTTTTAAGACAAAATTGTGTCAATACCTGTAGTTGAGTTTCAACTAAAATAGTAGGCTACGCTATAAATGAAAAATAAAAAAATAAAAAAAACAAGATTCTAAAGAAACAGTACACAAATACATGGATCAGAAATATATATCAGTTCTAGTTATATAAAGATCCTGATGCAGGTCATACAGCAACAGCAGTTATACATACCAACATTTAGGTAGCAAAAAGCACATTTTCATCATCTATCAGTTACGTCCAGTACGTCCGGACATATTTGTAATATATGTGTGTGATTTGGGGAGAGTGATAATATTTGTTAAGGGTTGTGTACATGCTCTCCTCTCTCTCT
>RJVU01035392.1:1425287-1506313 GCA_003731715.1 Anabarilius grahami
TAGATTATTAGATTTTTATGTACATTATTATACGAAATACTGCAGTAAAAACTAATATTTTTTTTAATCTATTTTAATATGTAATTTATTCCTGTGATGAAGTGTTGAATTTTCAGCGTTTCAGTGTCACATAATCCTTCAGAAATCATTCTAATATGCTGATTTGCTGCTCAAGAAACATTTCTTATTATTATCAATGTTGGAAACAGTTGTGCTGCTTCATATTTTGTGTTGAAACCATGATACAATTTTTTTCAGGATTCTTTGAGGAGTAGAAAGTTCAAAAGAACAGCATTTATCTTAAATAAATCTTGTTTTGTAAGATTATAAATGTCTTTACTGTCACTTTTGATCAATTTAATGCATTCTTGCTGAATTATATTAATTTCTTAAAAAAAAAAAAAAAAACTAACCCCAAACTTTTGAATGGTAGCATATATATATAATTAGAGACTTCAGAATATTTACTAGATGCTTTAGGTCAATTTGGGAAAATTATGTGTCTAAAAATGTGTGTAGAATGCTTTATTTTATATGTTCAAAGCTCACATTCAAAAATTTTAATCTTAGTCTTGCCCATGCTACTTTTTTTCTCAAATATCCCACCCCCCACCTCACCTGTTCTTTTCCAGACTTTCAGAATCAAGCCTCCTATGTGCATAACTAAAGACGACGCAGACTTCTTCCTCGCTGTATTCAACCAGGCAGTGCTCAACTACATGGAGAGAAGATAAAACATGCAGAACATGGTGAAGACACATTGGCTCACATTTTATCTGCAGAATTATACATTACATAACAGGTTTGGGCAGTTGAATCTAAAGACCACCAAAGGCAACTAACACATTTTTCACACTCACAATGTATGAGAGCAATAACTGATTTGAATAGACTACCTAGCACCATCACAAATAATTTATAAGCACTTTCTATCTGTGGCCTGACTGACCGTCCAAGACCAGATCTTTCAGGAAGTTTCAAAAACTGGGACCAGTTCTACTCTCAAATCTTTTAGGAGACGGACTTATTAAACATCTTAATTAAATGTAGAAAAACGGGAATAATGCTAGTCATTTTAGCTTCATGTGATATTGTATATAAGTAATTTAACAGAATTAGTTGGTACATTGAAATTATTTCATTATATATTTGACACTATCTCAACATTATCTTCTAACAATACACCATGATACACTTGGTAGAACCGGTGTGTTGTTTTACACGTACAGATACATCTCGACAAATTTTCAATTGATTTTATAGTCAAAATAGAACTTGACAGATTTCCTTATGCAACAAACTCACTCATAATCTGGTACAGACTACTTTTTCAGTTAGGTAATTGATTTCTTGCAATGCTAAATAAAGACTAAAGCACATTTGTAGTCGTAAACAACATTTAAAGATTTCTACAAATGTCCTTAGCTAACTGCAGGGTCGTGTCTAAAGCGACACTGTTATAAATACATAAAACGTGTTTGGAGAGTTTTGAGGGGATTAAATTCAAACCTGACCCAGTTCAAGTGACATTCATAGCCTATACCATTAAGGCAAGCAAGGTCATAAATAAATCTGTGGTCTCTTAAAACGTTATGTGAAGATACAGATATTTTTTTGTCCTGCAAAGAAAGCAAATGTTTATTAAATAAGCATCTGTTGCTTTTTCTAGTTCTTTTTGAGATCCTTTCCTGGAAATCCATTGGTATTGTTTTGCATAACACTAAGCCTTTTTATATATCAGCTGATCCATTACACATGGTACAATAAAGTTTAGCTTTTACCCTCTTTGTGATCTTAAACCCAATGGTCTTATTACTAATAATAACATTGTTGTGAGATTTTGCGGTTCATAACATATTTCTCCAAACAAACAGTTCCACCTTCCAAAACATTTCCAATAAAATGAAAGCTCTGTGAAATATTGTCAAAAACATCCATGTTCAAAACATCCAGTGGAGTTTTATTCCTCACGTTGCCTTTTACAGGTTACCAGTTTGGAACGGTCACTATGAAAATGAAACTAAACGTGACTTAAAACGTGCCATTGTTAGCAGCAAGATAATTATTAACCTCCTAAAAAAAAAAAAAAAAAACATCTGCACGGTCTACTTAATATAAGTCTCATTCGCCTACAGAACCTCTGTGAGGCACCAGATTATGCATCAATTATGGTAGGAATAAATGGCAGTTCTAGGGAAATCTTTTGGCATATGGCGCATTACAAAAGAAATGTCAGCCCACAGGGCACAAATGAATTCTCATAGGGACAAAAAGACACGCAGGCCCATAAACGCACTCCCTGATGGTTGCAAAGCTGCATGTCATCAAACAAAGTGTTCTTGGACAAATGTACAATCAGAGGGGCTTCAGTCTTTCAGTCTGCCTCTCAGTTATCGGTTCTTCCTGGTGTCCTTTTTTTTCTTGCACGTTTGGGCAGCGTTACTGGAGGAGAGGGCAGTGGCGTGGCCTGTGGTCTTCAGGTGATCGAAAAGTTTGTTCCTGGTGGAAAATTCATACTGACAGATCACACAGCGCAGGTTGACTTCCTTCTATAAGGAGCAGAAAAAAAAAAAAAAAGGAGAGAAAAAGTTGCATTAAGCTTTTCTACCACAAATTGTTAAGAGACATTTCAGAGAGCGATAATTAACTCCAAAAAACTACAACAACAAAAAACAAACTGATTTTTTCAGATAAAAATTGTGATTCCAGTTTAAAATGTGGTTAAAGGATTAGTTCACACAAAAAAGAAATTTCTGTCATTAATTGTGTCGTTCCAAACCCGTAAGACCTTCGTTCATCTTCGGAACACAAATTAAGATATTTTTTATTAAATCCAAGAGTTCCCCCCATAGAAAGCAACATAATTACCATCATTCAAGGTCCAGAAAAGTAGTAAAGACATTGTTAAAATAGTCAACGTGACTACAGTGGTTCAACCTTAATGTTATGAAGTGATGAGAATACTTTTTGTGTCCAAAAATAACAAATAACTGACCTTTTTTTTTTTTTTTTTTTTTTTTNTTATGGTAATTGCATTGCTTTCTCTTGGGGAACCTCAATGTTCAAACCTCTCAGATTTCATCAAAAATATCTTAATTTGTGTTCTGAAGATGAACAAAGGTCTTACGGGTGTGGAACAACATGAGGGTGAGTAATTAATGACTGAATTTTCATTTTTGGGCGAACTAACCTTTTAAAACAAATCTGCTGTGCTTGTTTGTAGGGCTGCACAATTATTTGTGATTATATATCAATATGGCTATATAATAATAATAATTATTATTATTAATAGTAGTAGTACAATTTTATAGCCATATTAATATATATAAATAGAAATATAAAAATTACTAAATAAATATTACTATAATATTTCACTGTAAAATAAAAAAATAGTATTTAAGAAAAATAATATTATACTTTTATTTTACATAACAAATGTAAAATTATAATAATATTTATGGGTGTCTTAATTGCTTCATTAAACCAACTTTTATTTTGATGGAAAACTGTTTTAAAGCTTCTCTTTTGATAGATAAGCACTTCTCATTTACACATTTATTTCAATATAATATGTAGAACTACTTCATTACACCAATCAGAATAAACAAAGCTGTCATATACACACATATTATTCAATAATAGTTGTTATAGAAAATCACATTTTTGCAAGTCATATGAAGTTGTATATGACTGGATGATGATTATAAAACAGCTGTAAGGCAATAGAGAAGTGTCTGCTTGCTCACATGTACACATGCTAACACTAGTACACACACCTCTTGTGCAACTTCTACACCTCCATGTGGTTTGCTGTTCTTTTTAGAGTCCTTTCCGCCTTTCTTCCCTTTCATCTTTGCGGAGCTGTAAAAGGTGACACAGAGTTAATCTCAGTTCATATCAATACAGAGAACTGTACCCATAATGCTCTTTACAACAACATAACATTTTAAACTGGTGGTTTGTTAAACGGGTACCTTTTTTGGTTTGTGGGTTCACATCCCTCTGGTTTTAGATTCTCATCTGGGTCCTCAGAGGGGACAGGGGCATCCTCGTTGTTGCCCGAATCAGGTGCAGGTGGGGGGTGATCTTCTGTGGACTGTTGGACTGGACTGTCCATCTTTGGTTCTTCTGGGAGATTCTACAGAACAACCGTATTAAAAAATAATATATTTTACTGGCTCAAATCTAGTCAATTCAAATAATTCAGGGGTTCGGAGATTAGATTTCAGTGACTTACATTTACGTTTTTCTGCTGACGTTTCTTTTTCTTCTGCCTTTTAGATAATCTGTAATCAAACGAACCAATCAATGAACAGGAACAGCCAATAATGTCACCAGATGCCTCGTTTAAGTACACAAACTTATAGATGTTCTACAAATTCCTTTATTACACTTTCAGACAATATGTAAAACAATAAATAACTAATAAATCACATTTTTGAATTTTTAATCCAGCAATGACTATGTCAGCAGTGCATTATCTATCCTAATTATTTTAACATTAATATTAATTAATATTATTAATAATCTTTTTACATTAGCATTTCATTAATGTTCACAGTAGACGTTTATAAATCAGGCATATATTATGAAATACCATAGTAGCAAAGCAAACAAATTATATTCGAAGAGCACATCTCAAATGCTATGGTTTACTTCTGTCTCTGTGTGCCATCAAGTTCATCACTATCATCATCATCATCCTCTTCCTCCTCTCTCTCGACAGAGTTCTGACTCAGCGAATTGTCTTCCTCCTCCAGCTGTTGCCGTAGCAATGCCACCATCTCTCTGTGTTTTTTGGACTTATNTATTATTGAAAAAATCTAACGTAAATGGGCGGGCCCCCCTATTGGGCGGGGCCCATGGGCTTGAGCCCAGTCAAGCCCAATGGTAAGTCCGGCCTTGTATACATTATATACATGTAATGCAAGTAAATTAGCTAAAAACATGCTGTTTGTGATTATTAAATAAATTAATAAAACATAGGCTAAAGTAGAAAAACAACACATCTAAGAAAAGAAAAAAATCTAAAATCATTAAATATCAACATTAATGTCGATTTACACTACCATTTAAAGGTTTGGATTTTTTTAAAGAAATTTTTTTTTTTTATTTGTTAAATTGTTAGGTTACAGTAAAAAGTTACAGTAAAATATTTCGGTAACAGTATATTTTACAGTGCCGTAGTTACATGTTACTTCATGTAATTACTATAGTAATAACAGTAATTATGCATAATTTACAAGTAACTAACCCTAAACCAAACAGTAACTGTAACTCTATAGTAAGTACATGTAGTTAATTAATACTACTCAGTACTTATTTGAGTAACTACAATGTAACTACGGCACTGTAAAATAAAGTGTGACCAATATTTCTTTAAAGAAAGCACTTCTATTTAAAGCAATTTTACTGAAATGCTGTTCAATTGAATTTTCTAGTCAAAGAAAACTGAAAAAAATGTATGCTTCCACAAAAATATTAAACAAAACTGTTTTCAACATTGATAATGATAAGAAAGGTTTGTTGTGCAGCAAATCAGAATATGAGAATGATTTCTGAAGGATCATGTGACAATGAAGACTGGAGTAATGATGCTGAAAATTCAGCTTCGCATCACAGGAATAAATTAAAATATAAAGAAAACAGTTATTTTAAATTCTAATAATATTTCACAACATTGCTGCATTCTTGATCTAATAAACGCAGCCTTGGTTATCAGAAGAGATAAAAAAGCAGAAAAAATGTTACCACCACAAACTGTAGAATGGTAGTGTAAATATTTATATTTTATAAATGTAAATCAACTACGGAACTGAACTGAAAGATTACATAATTTATTAATCTGTGAAGTGGCAGACTTAAAAATGTGAGATCTAAAAAATGAAATCAACATGTTTATCAGTGAGGTGATGGAGGGTGTGCAAGGAAAGTTTCCCAGAGCAGTGCGTGTGGGAGATCCGTTCACTCACGCTTTATCGGATTTGAAAGATTTGTCACAGGCAGGGCAATACAGGTCATCATAATAGTCGCCCATTTCCGCGCCACCATCTGCCTGCACTGCATCTGACAAAGGTCAAGCAGCTGTTACATACATTCCGTCCATTACTCACAAATGACATTGAGGCATTTTTCATGACTTGGTGACACACTGTGTATTATTGCATTATGAATCACAGATGACTGCTCTGATTTGTCCTGTCTATTTAGGGCCCAAGCCAATAATGGCGCAGAGCCCTCTTGATCCCCTAAGGATTATTTTTTTTATTTTTTTTCCCGTCATCTGGGGCTTTTTGGGGGCCTTAACGTGCTCAAAAACTCTTGAAAATTGGCACACACATTGGAATCTGCGGCCATTAGGACACCGCAGAGGCTGGTACCCGGGCGTGGCAGGAGGGCTTGACAGCGCCTCCTTGAACAAAGTCCGAAAACTTGGTCCATATATTTATATATTGACCTCTGCAAGTATTTGGACACCGATGTCACACTTAAAAACATTGAATGTCACTGTATGGTTTTAAAATAATGTCATGATATGTTGTGCTTGAGAGGGTGTGCTGACAACTGGCTTTTTTGGGTGTTGCAGAACTGTTTTTAAAGGGTTAGTTCACCCAGAAATTAAATTTGTCATTAATTACTCACTCTCATGTCGTTTCAAACCTGCGAGACCCGTTCATCTTCAGAACACAAATTAAGATATTTTTTGATAAAATCCAAGAGGGTTTTTTTTATCCCTATGGAAAGCAATGTAATTACCGTCATTCAAAGTCCAGAAAAGTAGTAAAGACATTGTTAAAACAGTCAAAGTGACTACAGTGGTTCAACCTTAATGTTATGAAGTGACGAGAATACTTTTTGGAAAAAAAAAAAAGACTTTATTATCATGTTGACTATTTTAATATATTTACTACTTTTCTGGACCTTGAATGANGGTTCAACCTTAAATGTTATGAAGTGACGAGAATACTTTTTAAAAAAAAAAAAAGACTTTATTATCATGTTGACTATTTTAATATATTTACTACTTTTCTGGACCTTGAATGACGGTAATTACATTGCTTTCTGTGGGGGATAAAAAACCTCTTGGATTTTATCAAAAAAATCTTAATTTGTTTTCCGAAGATGAACGAAGGTCTTACTGGTTTGGAGCGACATGACGGTGAGTAATTAATGACAGAAATTTCATTTTTAAGTGAACTAACCCTTTAAGCCTTCCTAAACTTATTTTTTCAGTCTTAAAATGATAAAATGTGCATTGAACCTTCAACTGGTCCCTGAACCTGTGACATCCTGTACCCAGAATCCACTCAAGTATATACGTGTACGTCATCAGAACTCACCTCCCCCATCTATGTTTGCCCTCTCCTGCCCGTTTTCCACCTCCTCCTCGTCCTCTTCACTCTCTGATGCATCACCGAACACTTGACCATACTCAGCTTCCATCTGCTGCAGTTCTTTCTCCAGCTCTGACATTGCAGCCCAACTCTGTTCCTTATAGTCTTCTGCCAGCCTAATGGCACACAATCAATATATATATCAGCATATTATAAATATGGGCTGGATCCACAAAATGGAATGGTTAAGCAATGACAACGGTTTGGCCCGACTGTGGAAAAGCCGCTTTTACTTAACACCGAACTTCACTGTGGGCACCAGACACTTTAACTGTACTTTGCACCCTTGCAATGCCATTCATTTTGGATGCTGTTAGTTCCAAAATGATTTATTTGGTCCAATGAAACCAGAATATGGATTACCAGAAGTCTATATTTTGTTAATATGTTAATAAAAGACAAAATGAGCTTCTTGTGCTTCGGCTACTGTAGATAGTCCTTGTGTGGACAACAATGCATTTCACTTCTGCACGTTGCATCTTACTGTATGAGATTAAACAGTCACTCTCTCACAGCTGTTGATATCTCTGAGACACTTGCATGGAAGATTAAAGTGAAGGCCCAGTTGTTTCAGGAACATTGTCACAAGTCCATTCTCTTCGAGTTTCCGGGTTACTTTTGTTTAATTTTTCACACTTAAAGCAACTATTAAAGTAAATCCTCATTACCAAGTACAAGTAAAAATATTATTTATACAAATAATTTATGTATTTTTATTTAAGTATATAAAATATAAACTTTATCAGCTTAAATTAAGTGAACAAAATGTAATATATGAATTTAATATATAAACTTTTGCATAGTTTGTGCTTGCCATTTAATGATCATATGAAACGTAGCAAACTGCAGAAGTAATGAAAATATTCATCTTGAACTCTGCCATGGAAACTAGCATGTATAAACCTTAATTAAACAATTTAATAAATCAATTAAAAAGGAATTTATACCTGTATGATATTACGCTGTAGCCACATTGGACCAGCGGTTTGTAAAATGAATGGATGGACTATTCATCTTCGGGCACAATCTTCTGGCCAGATGCGGGAATTCATCCGACGCACGACTCATCACAGTGCATTATGGGTATTCTCTAGCCGGTTGTATACACGTTATTGCAGTGCATTGTGGGATTGAATGAGTGCACTTGATAAACTATGGTTTCGGACACCACTACAAATGGCTGTCCCCTCAAATAATGTCCTATTTAAGGGTATAGGGGATGATTTTGTATTGTAACAAAAAAATAACGATATGATTTCATACATATATATGACAACTGCTCTCTCAGGCTCAGGGGCAATGCCAATGCAGATCTGAATGTTTGCTGTGATTGTACATGTCAAAGGTTAAATAGACAGGAGAATCGGTCATTTAGGAATGAAATCGCGTGGGTGTTTGAATTGAGATCACGATCTTTTAACAATTATATATATATATATATAAAGGATCATGTGACACTGAAGACTGGAGTAATGGCTGATCAAATAAATGCAGCTGTACTGAACATAAGAGATTTAGAAAAAAAAAAAAATTATTTCAAGGTTTTACATGACTGTGACATCTATATATAGCTAAATATCTCTCCCAGTTGACATATTTTTACCGTTTGTATGGACGAAATATGAACCCATAAAATGGTCTAATCTCACTTACTTGGCCTGGTTAAGCTTTTGTTTTCTCCTCAGTTCTTCAACTTTCTTGGCCTTCTCTGCATTCTGCTCTTCCACCAGTTTCTTATGTGCCTGAACGCGCTTGTCACGTTTTCGGACAAAGGCCACCAGTTGCCGCACCAACTCGCTGTGCTCTTTCCTGGCCTTGTCTCTGGTTTTCTTGTTCTCTTTCTCCATGGCTCTCTTCTCCCAACGGTTGGATGCCTGTCGTGTGTCGTATTCCTCCTTCCATGCAAAGTTTTTGCGCGTACAGAAGCTCTGCCAGTGGCCGTAGAATAAATGCACAACCTGAGAGCACCAGGGAGACAAATAAAGATAATTATTTAGATTAAAAAAAAAAAAATGTTAAGAGAACATAATACTATATAACAAGATTTTCTGGATAAACTTCCTGTATGCTTCATCCTTTTAACAAAAACATCAAGAGGCTTGTAGAGTCCATCCTCAGTTCATCTGCTTCTTGCAGGCCTCCACTAATGGCAAATGACTCCCAAACCTCCATTAGGTAAAGTGCAGGTACGAGCCACACCAGAAAGGGAAATGGTTCAGATCACTTAAGAGCCTTCAGGTCTAACTGGAGTGGGTGAATTTAATTGTTCAGACTCTGAAAAAAAATTATCTTGACGAATAAAAGTGATGCTCGATAGCATCTTCGGTCAAAATTTCCCCCGTCTTTTATCTAACAGTCTGAAATATATTTTCAGATACGAAATACTACTGCCCTACTGTTACCTGTAATAGCTTATTTGGACAAGTATTTATAGATGGGAATGATTTTGAGTTCCATCTAGCAAAGTTAATAATCCACAGCGTCATTTGGATGAAAGGTCTAAAATGCATTAGACCCCACGAAGATCTCTGATGCCATGTTTGAGTATTTTTGTGGATTTTCATGGTATAATCTATACAAATCTTTCAAACAAACGCAATGCATACTCTCCTATAGTCTCAAAATTCATAAATTTATATGAGTTTGAGACTAATTTGAGGCATTTTCAAACAATTAATCAAAAAGAAATGGCTTTTCTCTATCAAACACAGTCTATCACTTCTGTTTCAAGATTTGTTCCATTTTCTATGGATATATAAACAAATCTGGTTCTGATTCCAATTCTTTAAAGACTCCATTAACAATTTTATGAGTACTTGAAATTTGTATCTTTAGACTGATTCAAACTAATAACAGAATGATATTTGAGTTTTTCTTTTTATGATTCCCTAAAAGGAGCCAGCTCAAAAGAGTCAGAATCATGTACAGTACTGTTTAAAAATTGGTCAGAATATTAAAATATATTGGAAAGAAGTCTCTTAAAATAACACTAAAACACTAAAATTTAAAATAACAGCATTTAATGGACCCTTCGCTAAGCCCCGCCCTCCTTAGTTACTGTTGCTACGCCCGTCAAGCTTTCGCGCCTGGCAAGTCTATTACAGTATGTATGCACCGGTGTCAGACATTTCCAAGGAGATAATTAGTCATTTTTGGCGAACAGGTGAAATCCCTGAGAGAGCAAGACAAAAGGGACTGCAGTATGCATTCGAGGGATATATCCACGACATAATATGCAACCGATTAGGAAATAATTTGATCAAAATTGAAGCTAAAGCCTATAGGTCCCAGTGCAAGCAGCAGCCGCTTCATACGCTGACCATTCAAACTGGAAACACACAAATTGAGGAACAGCTATGTTCATCCACAGCAGGTTAAGTGAAATTTGTGAAAATAACCTAATAATTATAAATCAAACAGCTTATCCATAAGTCTTGTGGAATAAACACACGACATTAGCCTGACCACTTTGCAATGATAACATTCTCCCGCGCCAGGCTACTCCGTCTTGCCTTTAATCATCTTATTTTACGTTCATATGCATTATGAACAAAGAACCGTCATTATTTCCAAGCAGTGATGTGCTGAGTTAGCTAGCTAGCTAACCTACCCATCAGATTGTCCTACCAGGGCTTACTGCATGTACACACATCAATATTACATCATTGTTGTCATGATAAATAACACAAAATTACTGTATTTGCATTATTGTAAGGGTAGGTTTAGTGTTGGGGTAGGTGTAGATGTTAATAACGTCCAAACTTTTAGGATACCGGGTATCAGATATTACGCAATCCCTACGAACAACGCTTCGGCGTGTTGCCCTCGCTTGACAGACCTCCCGCGCCTAGTTACGGTTGCTAAACCACGATTGGCCTGTGGCGGTTTTCGGGCGTGGCTTAGCGAAGGGTCAATTTGCAATAGAAATCTTGTAACATTATAAATGTCTTATGATCCTCAACCTTTGGAACAGTAGTATAAATCATTTAAAGGAATAGTTCATCCAAAAATGAAAATTATCCAATGATTTACTCACCCTCAAGCCATCCTAGTTGTATATGACTATCTACTTCAGATGAACATGATTGGAGTTATGTTAAAAATTATAATGGCAGTTTATAATGGCAGTGAATGGGAGGCCCGATTTTTAAGCAAAAAAAAAAAAGTGCATCTATCCACCGTTAAAGTACTCCACACGGCTCCGGGGGGTTAATGAAAGCCTTCTGAAGCAAAGCGATGGGTTTTTGTATATATATTAAAAAAAATAATAATTGTTTTTTAAAAAATCCATATATCACAGTGACGCTGCTTCTTCTTCTACGGCGGTTGGCATCCAGCTTATTGGTGCATTACCGCCCCCTCCTGCTCCAGACAGTGACGCTGATGACGTGTTATCTAGTGCGCCAGAGCTTCGTTTACAGTCTGAGGGAGATGCACGCTGTATTCAAGCTATTCTACATTGTTTGTATTTTGGTATTGCTATTTTTTTTTAAATGGTGCGTAGGTATGCATGTCGCAGATGTCCTAATCGTGTCACTGTCCGGAGCAGAAGGGGGACAATAACCAAGTCCGGAGCCTTGGTTAAAATTGCAATTTTCTCACGATTTACAAATAGTTGGAAACATTTGGGATATTGTAAAGTGAACAAAATATATAACACTGGCCTAGTGGGTTTTGGATATTTTACTGCAAAAATATTACATATTGCACCTTTAAATATGGATATTTATCTTACAAACACCCTTCGCTTCAGAAGGCCTTTATAATTTTTATGATGGATGGATGCATTTTTTTAGCTTCAAGATTGCCAGTATATTTTTAAATATCTCACTGATTGTGCTCGTCTGAAAGAATATAATCATATACATCTAGGATGGCTTGAGGGTGAGTAAATCATGTGAGTTAATCCTTTTCATTTTTGGGTGAACTATCCCTTTAAAAGCTGTAATGATGTGTGCTAGTGTCTACATACAGTGTCATAGTCACTCTGAGAGTCTCCAAATGAGGGAAATTCATCCTCCTCGTCTTCTTCATCTTTACTGTGCTCCATCTCCTCCTTTATGATAGACTCAAACAGGTTCCTGTATACAGTGTAAAAGCCCTACAGAGACAGAAAGAGAAAGAGCTTGCACTTTTAAAACAGATAATACATCAATTTCTACAATTAATAGTCTGAACCACTCCAAACTGAAAGCAAGACTTGGATTGCAGTGCATTTTCAGCATGAACTTCTACTGCCTCCCAGTGGTACATGAAGGCGTCCAAACTAACTGCTAAAGGTTTTGTTTTTTCTTTCCTTTAATATCAATGGCAGACATTATGTACAGGAGCTTTTTTCCTCCACAGAATAAAAAAAATCTGACTTTTTTCCTTAGAATTGCACATCTACACTACCGTTCAAAAGTTTGGGATCGGTACGATTTTTAATGTTTTTAAAAAAAGTATCGTCTGCTAACCAAGACTGCATTTATTTAATTAAAAATACAGTAAAAACATGAATATTTTGAAATATTATTACAATTTAAAATAACTGTTTTCTATTTGAATATATTTTACAAAGTAATTTATTCCTGTGATGCAAAGCTGAATTTTCAGCATCGTTACTCCAGTCTTCAGTGTCACATGATCCTTCAGAAATCATTCTAATATGCTGATTTGCTGCTCAAGAAACATTTCTGATTATTATCAATGTTGAAAACAGTTGTGTACTTTTTTTTCAGGATTCCTTGATTAATAAAAAGTTCAAAAGAACAGCATTTGTCTGAAATACAAAGCTTTTGTAACATTATACACTACCGTTCAAAAGTTTGGGGACAGTAAGAATTTGTATTTAAATTTTTTTGAAAAGAAATTAAAGAAATGAATACTTTTATTCAGCAAGGATGCATTAAATCAATCAAAAGTGGCAGTAAAGACATTTATAATGTTACAAAAGATTAGATTTCAGATAAACACTGTTCTTTTGAACTTTCTATTCATCAAATAATCCTGAAAAAAAATATTGTACACAAATATTTTGTACAATTGTACACATTAAATGTTTCTTGAGCAGCAGATCAGCATATTAGAATGATTTCTGAAGGATCATGTGACACTGAAGACTGGAGTAATGATGCTGAAAATTCATCTTTGCCAAAACAAGAATAAATTATATTTTAAAATATTTTCAAATAGAAAAGTTATTTTAAATTGTGAAATATTATTACAATATTCCTGTTTTTACTGTATTTTTTATTAAATAAATGCAGTCTTGGTTAGCAGACGAAACTTTTAAAAACATTAAAAATCGTACCGATCCCAAACTTTTGAACGGTAGTGTATATCTCACAATTCTGACTTGCATTGCCAAGTTTATAGTCAACAATTCTGAAAAAAATCTGTATTGCAAAATATAAACTAGATTTAAACTAGTAACTGCGAGAAAAAGAAAAAGGTCAGAATTGTGAGATTAAGTCACAATTACCTTTTTTTTATTCTGCAGTAGAAATAAGCTTCTATACATATGAGGTATACTGTATAAACAGATAAATGGACAATACTAAATCATAAATGAAAAAAAAAAGATGAACAGACACAAAAAATACATCTTAATATTCACCTGTTCATCATCTCCATAACCCGAGTAACAGGTGACAGTAAAGAACTGCACGAGATCAATGCTGTCATCCTGGTACTCTCCGCTGACTCCCCCTTTCAGCAACGCCTCTCGGTGGTTATCATACCTTAAAACAAAAGTAACAGCCATACTAACAATTAATGATGTATAATGAAGACTGTAATATATATATATTTGAAGTGAACTAGCCATTTTTATAAACTAATGGCCAAAAACTGATTGGTATTACTGGTATTTAGTCCCATATATTATAGAGATAATGTGTCAGAAAACAACAGTAATTTTTATTAATATGAGTTATAACAAATAATTATGTAATGAAGAACTGTTGCAATATATTTTAAATTTGCAATACAAGCTGGAACTTATATAGAAAGTATGGCAATAGGTTAATTTCAACTGGAAAGCAATGTAATACGCTGCAAGTATAAACTTTTTTTTTAATTGATATTAATAGCTAGATTAATAGCTTATCCACAGCTATTAATAGCTGTGGATAAGCAGAATTCGCAACAATTACATTCAATACTTCTCTCTGTCAATCCAAGCCCATATGCTGTTATTTTTTCCATAGAACACAAAAGGAGAATTTTGAAGAAGCTCTTTTGTATACAACAGCAGCAGCCACTTCTGTCAAAAAGCTCCACAAAAGTAGTCCATCCATACCACCATATGGAAAATTGCTTACTTTCAAATCGTGTTCGATGAAATAAACATAGCGGTTCAGAACAACAGGAGGGTGAGCAAAGAATGGCAAAATGTTCATTTGGGTGTGAACTATTCCTTAAAGGGTTAGTTCACCCAAAAATGAAATTTCTGTCACTGAATACTAACCCTCAAGTCGTTCCACACCTGTAAGACCTTTGTTCATCTTAGGAACACAAATTAAGTTATTTTGATGAAATCCATCAGATTAATCAGAGATGCATAAGAAGAAGGGAGACAGATGGCATCGTTTTACATTATAGTAAGCCATGTGTCACTGTAAACAGAGGCATTATTATGGTATAGAGACTGCCACATTTTTGTAACTCACCCTTCATCTCTACTACAGGTCGACTACAGTATAGATTCAGTCATATGGTACAGTGAGAACATTTACTGTATTGGCAGCAAACTCTTCTACAGATAAAACTCTCTTCTAAACTTCTACACAAAACCTCATGACTGTGTCATACTTCATCACACCTTTTGATAACACTGAATAGATACTATTACAAACATTATGGATTTGATGTCAATTATGTAATTTAGGTAATGTAAGTGTATTTTCTAACATGGCATCTGTAGCCTGTGTAATTATTTCAGCAACAAGGGTGATTTGAAACATGTATCTTGCATTGTTTGCTATTGAATGAACTGATTGTTAAAAGTGCTAAACTGAAAGAAGATCAAACTGTTGTGCTTCAGTGATTAAACCAAATGTTCTCATTACATATCACAATGATCGTGTGTTTGAAACAGTGATTATGTAGAATGAAAATATGTACAACTAGAACGAAAGCATGAGATCAGCTTTTTTAAAAATTACATGTTGTGTTACAAGTGTGATCAGTTTGGAGTTTTGTACTAAGAGTTTTGAAAATATACACCTTAAGCCGGGAACACATTTAACGACTAGTTAAAACATTCTAAGACTGTGCTCAACATACAGCGATTATTTCCTGCGACTGAAGCAGATTTAAATACTTACACATGGAATTTGAACACCGACTGTAATCGCAGACTGAACGCAACTGGCTCTGACTGGACGCGTTTGAGCGCGATCAGTCATAAGTATCAATTTACATTCATAATCGGCCTTACAATCGTTAAGTGTGTGCGCGGCTTTACTTGTGAAAATAGTACCAAAGCAAAACAAAAACAAAAAACTAAGATCCCCATACAGGACAGAATTAACATATGGGGGTGGGAATAGATTCCAACAGCTGGATTTATTTATTTACTTATTTTTAGTTATCACAAACATTTCTTGCAAATTCTCAGTCTATTCTCACTATGTGGCACTATAATAAGGCAATTTGTATTTTGGATTCTGGAGCCTATGTTATTACGTGTTATTTCTGTCACGTAATGAAAACTTAAATTGCAACTTTTTATCTCACAATTCTTCTTGAAAAAGAAGAAGACTTTTTTCACACAATTGGGAGTTTCAACTCCTGTTGTGCAGCATTTTGTTTGCCAAAAAATAATAAAAGGATCATTAAAAGAATAAACAAATTGTTAATGTTTCATGCCTTAATTTGATTACCACAGTTTTTGATTAAAAATTTGTATTAAATTATAAATCATCCAAGACGTTTATGTCTTTCTTTCTTTAGTTGATAAGAAATTAAGGTTTTTGAGGAAAACATTCCAGGATTTTTCTCCGTATAGTGGACTTTACCAGGGTTCAACAGGTTGAAGGTCCAAACTGCAGTTTCAAAGAGCTCTACACGATCCCAGACAAGGAAAAAGGGTCTTATCTAGCTTATCTTATCTGTATACTTTTTAACCACAAATGCTCATCTTGCACTAGCTCTGCGATGCGACACGCATTACATAATCATGTTGGAAAGGTCACACGTGTTGTAGGCAGCAGTACCGCGGTAGGGCGAAAAACTCATTTTCTCCTCCAACTTCAAAACAATCCAACATCATTGTTTTTATAAAGGCTGTTTGACTTAGTCTTTGCACAATTGCTTTGTAAACACTTTCTTGGTACTTCCGCCTACGTCACGCGTGACCTTTATAACGTGATTACGTAATGCGTGGCGCAGTGCAAGACAAGCATTTGTGTTTGAAAAGTACATTTTTTCTCTAGATAAGACCCTTATTCCTCATCTGGGATCGTGTAGAGCGCTTTGAAGCTGCAGTGAATCTGCAATTTGGACCTTCAACCCGTTGGTAACTGTTGACTATATGGAGAAAAATGTTTTCCTCAAAAATCTTAATTTCTTTTCGACTGAAGAAAGAAAGACATAAACATCTTGGATGACATGGGGGTGAGTAAATTATCAGGAAATTTTAATTCTGAAGTGAACTAATCCTTTAAAGGTGCCCAAGAACATGTTTTCAAAAGATGTAATATAAGTCTTAGGTGTCCCCTGAATGTGTCTGTGAAGTTTCAGCTCAAAATACCCCATAGTTTTTTTTTTAATTAATTTTTTTAACTGCCTATTTTGGGGCATCATTATAAACGCGCCGATTTATGCAGCGCGGCCCCTTTAAATCTTGTGCTCTCCGCCCACGGAGCTCGTGCTTGCCTTAAACAGCTATAAACAAACTTCACACAGCTAATATAACCCTCAAAATGGATCTTTACAAAGTGTTCGTCATGCAACATGTCTAATCGCGTAAGTAGAGTATTTAATTGGATGTTTACATTCGATTCTGCATGAGTTTGATGGTGCTCTGTGGCTAACGGCTAATGCTACACTGTTGGAGAGATTTATAAAGAATGAAGTTGTGTTTATGAATTATACAGACTGCAAGTGTTTAAAAATGAAAATAGCGACGGCTCTTGTCTCCGTGAATACAGTAAGAAACTATGGTAACTTTAACCACATTTAACAGTACATTAGCAACATGCTAACGAAACATTTAGAAAGACAATTTACAAATATCACTAAAAATATCATGATATCATGGATAGGGCTGGGCGATATTTCGCATGCGATTGTCACGCGCATTTCGTCAGTAAAGCCGGTTCCCTGATTACCGCTAAATCGCCATCACCTGCTTTCAAATGGAGCGGCATTTAATAGACAGAACCGTAGATCACTGACAAGCGACGCAATATCACGTTCATTATCGAAGGCGATTCATCTGCGATATGAACGCGATATTGCGTCGCTTGTCAGTGATCTACGGCTCTGTCTATTAAATGCCGCTCCATTTGAAAGCAGGTACTGACGAACTTTACTGACGAAATGCGCGTGACAATCGCATGCGATATATCGCCCAGCCCTAATCATGAATCATGTCAGTTATTATTGCTCCATCTGCCATTTTTCGCTATTGTTCTTGCTTGCTTACCTAGTCTGATGATTCAGCTGTGCACATCCAGACGTCCTGCCCTTGTGTAATGCCTTTCATAATGTTGGGAACATGGGCTGGCATATGCAAATATTGTGGGCGTACACCCCGACTGTTAACAGTCGGCGTTATGTTGAGATTCGCCTGTACTTCGGAGGTCTTTTAAACAAATTAGATTTATATAAGAAGGAGGAAACAATGGAGTTTGAGACTCACTGTATGTCATTTCCATGTACTGAACTCTTGTTATTCAACTATGCCGAGGTAAATTAAATTTTTGATTCTAGGGCACCTTTAAAGCAGAAAACACAGAAACTGGGAAAAAATAAAACACAATTTCAGAAGAAAACAAAACATATTTCATAGGGTCCTAAAAATTTATTTTTATTAAACTTTTATACGTACAAGTTTCAAGATTTCAATTGATAAGACATGTTTTTTGATTAGCAGTTAATTTGTGAATTTCACAGGGCCCTGATTTGCTGAACAATGTGTTTTTTCCACCGGTTTGTTGCACTGTGAGTCTTACCAGGCTCTCTCCTGTGGATCACTCAGAACATCATATGCAGCCTGGATCAGTTTGAACTGCTCTGCAGCCTCATCCGAGCTATCCAAGTTCTTGTCTAGAATCAGAATAAAAAAATATGACACATTACATAGTTTCATGATTAAACTGACGGAAGTCCTATCATTAACAGCACTTGACAGATAATCGCTGAGGAATTGTTAGAGAACAGGCTCAAATATGAGGCGATACCAACAGCTTTATATTAATATGAGACTATGGATTATCGAAAAGATCAAATGAAATCAAATACCTGGGTGCCATTTCAAGGCTAATTTCCTATAAGCCTTTTTCAGGTCATCGTCCGACGCGTCTCTTTTGACGCCCAGCACCTCATAGTGACACTTCATCCTGGCTTGAGGGAGATCTTACACAAACTGTAAATGCTATGCTTTGAAAAGCCCTGTCATTAACTACAGCACACACGAAATGTCATCAATTTGCCCACGTGGATCATAAAATAGAACTATAACAGCACTAACCTAATAACACACTAAACATAATAAAAATTAGACACTAATGCAACCGATAAGCGAGCTTATTCATCAACTTCTTGGACGGTTGACATATTTCAGCTCAACAGAAAAATCACACGAAGCCGGTGTCGTGTGTGGATCCGCGGCGCACAGAATTGATGTCACACACGAGGCGCGCTGCTATTGGCGGAGAGTTGTGTGTACTTTTTAAATAGATTCTCTATTTTTTAGTTATTCATTTGAGATTTTATTTGTGTTTCCCTTGACGAAATACAGCCAGGATAAAATAACTTTTAAGAATAAATGAACAATTCTGAATATATTCCATATCATAGCTCAAAATAATACATTTTCATTCGTTAACCAATGTTTGTAATCATAAACACGTGATATAATACAGACTCGCATAGATTATTGATTAAATTATCATCAAAGGCTTATATGGACATTAGATCATGTTTGCCTGTTATTGTTCATGAAGCATTAATTCAATATTGTTCTATTAAATTAAATTGAATGGGTGGGATCTGTCAATGCAAACCGCTATTCCGAGCAGGAGTGGCTTATGTTTGTTTTTTTTCCAAGCTTCCTAAGAGTTTGCATACAATTGACAAATGCTGGCTATTTTAATCTTTCAGGAGGACATATAGCTGATGCCATAACGAGATCTGCTGTATTATTGTAGTCGCATTTGTTTTGCGTTTAAGGACTGGAAATAATACTTTCTAAACTAACTTCATCATGAAATCAATGAGGGAAGTAAATCTGGATACATACAGTTTGTCTCTACTTACGGCAAAAGAAGATATCCTGAATCCACGATCGTCAACAAACTGGTATGATTTTTGCTTATTTGCTTATTTTTGAAATCCATACATGTGGTTTGTGAAGTTGATTGAAATGTAAAACTTTTTTTTTTCCAGTAAATGTTTCCATATTTAGTAACATGAAATATTAATGCATCACTGTTTTAGTATTTCTGGGTGTTTTTAAATATTTTGCATTTTCTTTTTTCATTTAAATTTTAGTTAAAGTTTTATTAATTTTGCTGTTTGTTTTTGTCGTATTTATTAGTGTTTATATGTAGGCTATATGTAGTTTTAGTTATTTTAGTACATCAAGTTAAACTATCTTTAAAAATGAAGAATGTTGCTTTGACAACTATGTAAAATAAATATAAAGTTTTTTTAATATTTTATTTCAAGTAGCGAAATTTGTTTTATGGCTTTAGTTTTAACTATAATAACCCTGGCATGCATTTTAAACTAACAACAATAATTATAATGAATATATAATGAATTATAATATGACATAATGCGCTTAATTTACTAAATTGTAAAAGCAAAAAAAAAAATTCTTAGCAGAGGATGGTTTCGATCCATCGACCTCTGGGTTATGGGCCCAGCACGCTTCCGCTGCGCCACTCTGCTAGGCGGTATTTCAAAGGCACTTTCTCGCCACTTGAACAAAAAACATTTTCCGTTGCTCTTATTCGGCCGCTTGGATGCATTAATTATTCATAAACGCCGACAACAACAACATAAAACACAATGCTCATGTTGAAATTCCTTGGAAAGAAAGTAAATAATGTGCACATATTCAATAACACAGATGGTTCTGCTAATGTGTATGTATCGTCAGTGAAGGTAAGTTAGAACGACCCCGTTTAAATGAGTAAGTCAAAAACTCATCTCATATTTAAAAGAATTAGGGCACATTCCACAAAAAAATAACACTTTTGTGTTTTTAAAAAAATCCAAATTCAAGTATGTAACTATCCAGTATAAAGTAGACTTGTGCTGTGTTGTCTTGATCTGAGGGAATTATATTTCAGAATGTCTGTCTTATCTTAATGACCAAACAACCCCCTCCCAGACAAATTTCCTCTGTAAATACCCCTGCTTATCTTAATTAGTATGTTTATCTGCAAAAGCATGACAAACTCTCCTACAATCTGAGATGATGAAGCAAGGAGGTGTGTGTGGGTCAAGCATCTGTTGAACACAGACATGAGTGTGTGAGAGATTGTTTTTGACCATGCTGGGGGCTAAAAGGCAGACATATTCACTGAGCAGAGCAGTTCCTGTTGTTCTGGCTACTGTTGTCACAGGAAACATTTTAAAAGGGACAATGGAAGAACTTTTCAAAAGAAAGAATGTTGGTTGTTTGAGAGCTAAAAAACAAAACAAAAAAACGTTTGTATATTTCTGTTCCGTTATGATTGAACTTTATTCAGTCAGTGTGTTACTGATTAGAGAAACCTTTTGGATTTCTTTCCTGACATTCATACAGATTTGATTTGATTTGATGTGATGTTAAGCTACGCTGTTTTTTCAGACCATGTCCTTATTTGATCTATGTAAATATCAGATATTCTAATTTAATATTAATAATGGCTTAAAGCACATATAAAGGAAAGATAGAAAGTCCAGATGGCTTATCAAGGTGCTAGTCTAAACACGGAAGTCTGAAAAAGCATCCTTCCTGTCTCTTTCATTTCCTCCCTGTTTATCTTTACTGTAAAGCATAATGTATTGTTCACATCCACAGTAAATTTAAGGCAAGACACTACGGATAAATGCACTCTAAAAATGCTGGGTTAAAAACAACCCAAGTTGGGTTAAATGTTTGCCCAACATGCTGGGTAGTTTTATTTAACCCAACTATTGTTTAAAAATGAATATATGGCTGACTTAAAATGAACCCAAAATATGTTGGAAATTAAAAATCAGACACATAATTACTAATAGAGGCAACAATAATAATCAAAATGTGAACATTTATTAATAAGCTAAGTTAATAAATGTTTATTGTTTAATTATTATTCATTAAACTTTTTAAATTATTAATAAATGTTAATTTCCAACATACTTTGTGTTCATTTTAAGCAAGCAATACAGTAATTTTCAAACAATAGGTGAGTTAAATAAAACTACCCAGCAGGTTGGGCAAACATTTAACTCATTCACTGGGTTAAAACAACCCAATTCCTGGGTTTGTCCATTTTCAACCCAACTTGGGGTGTTTTTAACCCAGCATTTTTGTGTAGAGTAAAAACTAATAACTATTAACTAATAGATATCAACACTTTCCCCAGATGATTACAGTACATTTAAGGGTTAGTTCACCCAAAAATGAAAATTCTGTCATTAATTACTCACCCTCATGTTGTTCCACACCCGTTAGACCTTTGTTCATCTTCGGAACACAAATTAAGATATTTTTCATAAAATCCGCTGGCTCAGTCAGGCCTCCATTGCCAGCAAGACGATTAACATTTTCAGTGCCCAGAAAGCTACTAAAGACGTATTTAAAACAGTTCATGTGAGTACAGTGGTTCAACCTTAATGTTATGAAGCGACGAGAATACTTTTTGTGTGCCAAAAAACCCCCAAAATAACGACTTTATTCAACAATATCTAGTGATGGGCGATTTCAAAACACTGCTTCATAAAGCTTCGAAGCTTTACGAATCTTTTGTTTCTAATCAGTGGTTTGGAGCGCGCATCAAACTGCCAAATTCACGTGATTTCAGTAAACGAGGCTTCGTTACATGTCTCGATATTTCAATGGTTCACCACTGGGGGGGCGTGACTTTGGCAGTTTGATACGCGCTTCGAACCACTGATTCGTATTATAAGCTTTCTGAACTCTTATGTTGAAATATGCAAATGAGGCATTATCAAATCTTAAAACAGAAACCTGAACATTGGATAAAGCCATTTTTTTTATTATTTCATTTTGTTGACATTAAAGTTTTTTACAGAGGGGATTTTTGATATATCTTTTTTTATCACTCCATAAATCAGAAAATACTGTCAATAGCAAAAAATAAATAAATAATTCTCCATGTTGATACATCCCTCTATAACACCTTAAAAATACAGATAACTATAAAACTGTGTATTTTAATGTATGTTCTGGAAGTGCTTCTAAAGAAAACATTTTGAGATATGTATTGTGTTTGAAATCTGAAGCACTTAAATATGTATTTTCCACTAGTTATGGAAGCAACTCTCAAAATTGACCAGTGCCTGAAAAAACACTGATTTTGCCTGTAGTTTCTTGCCTTAATGAGAAAACGTACACATCAAATGCTTTACTCCATAAGAGCAACACAGCATACAGCACCCAAGCAGCNACTGTCAATAGCAAAAAATAAATAATTCTCCATGTTGATATATCCCTCTATAACACCTTAAAAATACAGATAACTATAAAACTGTATATTTTAATGTATGTTCTGGAAGTGCTTCTAAAGAAAACATTTTGAGATATGTATTGTGTTTGAAATCTGAAGCACTTAAATATGTATTTTCCACTAGTTATGGAAGCAACTCTCAAAATTGACCAGTGCCTGAAAAAACACTGATTTTGCCTGTAGTTTCTTGCCTTAATGAGAAAACGTACACATCAAATGCTTTACTCCATAAGAGCAACACAGCATACAGCACCCAAGCAGCTTAAACGTGTCTTAAGTAAGTTCGATATAACATGCATGGCAGTCTATATGCAGTCAAAGGGGTTCAGCTCAAGACATTTGCATAAGCCGTTTTCTTTAAAATAGCTCAAACTAATCACCTATACGTTGAAAAATGTTTGGATTAACAGTCTGTGTGATTATCCTTAGGCTTTCGAGAATGGCTCTGACATACTTAGCCAAGTGATTTCCAGGAAAAACTAAAAATAATTGCTTCAGTGTCTAAATTTATCATTTTAAATGGAATAATAATTTCTAAATGGAGTTTTCTGACATTGTTGTCATGAGAATGTGGGAAAATGCCCTTTAGTGTTTGGGTGTGAGCAGATTGGAGAAGACCCTGGGGATCCAAGAAGGGTCCTGGGCGTCATTCAAAGGAAATGGTGCCATTGTGCCTGAAAAATATATACTGTCAATATTGAAATACAGACAGTTTATTACACACTAAAAGAGTGATATCTATTAATAATTCATGCATACATACAACAAAAACTCTAACATCAGTACAGAGCATTCATATGACTGTACTAAAACGTCAGAGAACTTGCCTGAATTTAAAATACATTTGTCTTTGTTTCTAAATTGAGTTATCCATCCTAATGAAATAGCACAAACCTTTAATATTTCCTGTGGCTGTTTTATTCTCTGTGTGCAGGGCTTTATTTGCCTATGATGGAATAATGAACAGGCTCAAACTGGCTGATTCTGGAGGTAAGAGCACAGAAAGCTTTATGTTTTTGTGTGTTTTTGATGCTTGCTTTAATGCCATTTCTTTTATAGTAGGTGGACTGAAAGAATTGTCGACCAAACTCCACCCTAGACTGCCACTTTATGGGATGTGCAGAGTGGGCACAGCTCAACCCTGCATCGTTATGATATTATGGGTTAGTTCATCCTCCACAAAATTCACTGTTTAATGTAAAAACTCCCCCTTAACCAGTGTTTGTGGGCTCTCAGGTGGGAAATGAAGTGGACGAGTACCGCAGAGCTGAGTGTGCGAGTCATTTACCAGCGATCAGGACCTTTTTCAAGGTAAAAGAGGATAGGACGGCTTTAATAGTATTCAATATAGAATAGACTCAGAAAAAAATGTGCAAACATTGTACTTTAAGGGGTACAAAAGCTTTTCACTAGGGCCTTAAAGGGATAGTTCTCTCAAAAATGAAAATTCTGTCATCATTTACTCATCCTCAAGTTGTTCCAAACCTGTATGAGTTTCTCTCTTCTGCTGAACACAAAGGAAGATATTTTGAATATGGGTAACCAAACAGTTGATGGACCCCATTGACTTCAATGGAAATAAAATGGTCAATCAACTGTTTGGTTACCGACATTCTCCAAAACATCTTCTTTTGTGTTCAGCAGAAGAAAGAAATTCATACAGGTTTGGAACAACTTGAGGGTGAGTAAATGATGACAGAATTTTCATTTTTGGGTGAACTATCCCTTTAAAGGGACATCTTCGTACCTTATTTACCCATAAAAGTTTATACTACTCTAAGGTCTAAAATGCTCCTTTTAGGGGTAGATAAGGTACAATGTTATCCTTTTAAGGGTGCTGCCTCAGTGAAAAGCTGTTGAAGGTAGAATGTTTGCACTTTTTTCCCTTTCTTCATTCGTATATTATAGAGGTAATTCAATTTAGGCAACATAATAGTTGTTCTTGTTTTGTGAACATGTGAGTATGCAGAGATCTTGAATTAGATTTTTTTTAATTAAATTTTTCTCTTTTAGAAGTCTTGTTAGACTGCATGTTTTGTTAGCATGGATTATAAGAGTTAGTTCACCCAAAAATGAAAATTCTGTCATTAATTACTCACCCTCATGTCGTTTCACACCCGTTAGACCTTCGTTCATCTTCAGAACACAAATTAAGATATTTTTAATAAAATCCAATGGTTCAGTGAGGCCTCCATTGCCAGCAAGACAATTAACACTTTCAATGCCCAGAAAGCTACTAAAGATGTATTTAAAACAGTTCATGTGACTACAGTGGTTCATCCTTAATGTTATGAAATGACAAGAATACTTTTTGTGCACCAAAAAAACAAAATAACGACTTTATGACAATATCTAGTAACGGCTATTTCAAAACACTGCTTCATGAAGCTTTACGAATCTTTTGTTTCGAATCAGTGGTTCGGAGCGCCAAAGTCATGTGATTTCAGTAAACAAGGCTTTGTTATGTGATAAGTGTTTTGAAATTTCAATCGTTCCCCACTGGGGGGCGTGACTTTGGCAGTTTGATACACGCTCCGAACCACTGATTTGAATTAAAAAGCTTTGAAGCTTTATGAAGCAGTGTTTTGAAATCACTCATCACTAGATATTGTCATAAAGTCGTTATTTTGTTTTTTTGGTGCACAAAAAGTATTCTCGTCGCTTCATAACATTAAGGATGAACCACTGTAGTCACATGAACTGTTTTAAATATGTCTTTAGTAGCTTTATGGGCTTTGAAAGTGTTAATTATCTTGCTGGCAATGGAGGCCTCACTGAGCCATCGGATTTTATGAAAAATATCTTAATTTGTGTTCTGAAGATGAACAAAGGTCTTACTGGTGTGGAACGACATGAGGGTGAATAATTAATGACAGAGTTTTTATTTTTGGGTGAACTAACCCTTTAAAAAGATGATAAAAAGATAAAGACCAAAAAAACATCTTTTCTCTATGGCTATCTTTATCTTTCTGATGCTTCAGGAAGTTTACATCTTTCTTCCTGCCCGCACTTTGGATGAAATCACAGAAGAGAGGATCTGTGCGCTGGCCCATAATGCTGCAGTGGTCACGAAGGGGCCGAGAGTGAGACCCAGCCGCCGGATGGAAGACAGACAGGCGATTGTGGTATGACACCATGCCAATTTCGTACCACAAGGGAGAGGGCTTTAAGAATCCCGAATGATGAAGTTGCAATTAAACTCTATTAAAATCAGGAAAATGGTAAACAAATCAAACTGACTCCTCACCATTTCCAGGGCACTAATTACAAGCGAACAATCGCAGCCGCAGAGATCCAGAGAATCCAGAGAGATTCTTTCTGGGCACAAGCAGAGGTATGGAGTGAGTGAGTTTTTACATTTCTTTTTCATTGTTTTGTATTATTCTTTACACGGTTGATATAATCGATTATGAATGTTGGTGTGTGTGTGTGTGTGTATGTACATACATAAACAAAAAATAACCAATACTCTAATACTGAAAACAAAAAACTCCAATAGTGCTGACATTACCAATACACCTCAAAAATAAATATTTTTAAAGGGTTAGTTCACCCAAAAATTAAAATTCTGCCATTAATTACTCTCCCTCATGTCATTCCAAACCTGTAAGACTTTTGATCATCTTGGGAACATACAAATAAAGATCATTTTGATGAAATCTGAGAGCCTCCGTGGACAGCTACGCAACTACCATTTTCAAGCCCCAGAAAGGTAGTAAAGATATCATTTAAAGTAATCCATGTGACCCAAGTGGTTAAACCTCAATTGTATACAAAAGTGTTTTTTGCGCAAAAGGGACAGAAACCTCTCTGATTTAATTAAAAAGATCTTCATTTGAGTTCTGAAGATGAACGCCTAATGTCTTAGGGGTTTGGGGCGACATGAGGGTGAGTAATTAATGACAATTTTCATTTTTGGATGAACTAACCCTTTAATAAAATTAAAGATAACTGACAGCTAACTAACTTGTGTAAGCAAGTCCAAGGCTTACCCAACTTTTTCTCCAAAAGGTAAAAATAAAATGTCACACAAATACAATAACAGACAGAGATCAGGTTCTTACTATATTTTTTTTACAGAGAGAAGAGGAGGAAAGGAAAAAGGAGGAACAGCGGAGGGCAGCAGAGGACAGGAGACAAAGAGAGAGAGAACGAATGCTCCAGGAAAAGAGAGATGCGATGGAGAGAGAGAGGAGGTTGAATGAAAAGGAACAGAAAATAAAGGAGCAGAGGTCAGTCAAATATTTTCAAGCATACATGAACAAAATTCCCAAGGGCCAAAGGTAAACCTTTTTTTTATTATTATTATTATTATTATTTTTATAGGAGAATACAGGCCCAAATGGAGGCTGAGGCCCACAAACAAGAGAAATTAAAATGGGTATGAAGACTGTGTTTCTGTTTGTTTCTTTACATTGTTTACATGCATATATTATGTTCAATGTTAATATATATATATTATATCACAACAGCATCAGGAAAGGCAGCGTGAAGAAGAGGAAAAGAGAGATAGATATTTCTGCTCTGAATCAGAGGAAAAATCTGCAGTGAGTTCTGTAAATCAAACTTAAACCTGCACTAAACCCTCCCTTTAATTTGTGGCTTGTGAATTTCATGGTGTAATACTGTTTATGACCAGCAGGAGGCAGCAGCTATAGTGTCTCAACGTGTTGTAAACCCCAGAGAGTTTTTCAGACAACTGTCCTCCTCAAGTGTCCACACAGATTCCAATCCCAGGTCAACAAATCCAGGTAAAGTGTAATACAAAGAGAACCGGCATGTGTTTCCATTGACTTGAACGGCGAGAACGATTTTGCTACTGCATAACCTGCTTACAAAAAAATATATTATGTATTACATTTGAGAACTTTTAAAATCCAAACTATTTTTTTTTTTTTGCATTTTTATGCCATCACAAGCAGATTTGATGTAAAGATCAGATGTTTTAAAATTGTTATTTTATTAGCTATTATGAAATTACAAAGAACAATACATTTACTGAATTTATTGTTTCTAGTACATACAGTATTTCTACACTACTGTTCAAAAGTTTGCAGTCCATTTTTTTATTTAATTAATTGCCAAATGTATACGTTTATTCATTTATGATGCATTAAATTGGTCAAAAGTGAGTATTGGTCAAGAATTGTACATTATTGCAAAAATATTAATATATCAAATAAATGAAACTTTCTTTTACTGTTCTTTTAACTTTTTATACAATAGAGAATCTTAAAATACTGTATCAGGGTTTCCACAAAAAGCTGCACAACTGTTTTCAACATAATAATAAGAAATGTTACTTGAGAATCAAATCAGCATTAGAAGGATTTCTGAAGGATCGTAGTAGTGATAGTAGGACAGTAGTGATGCTTTGTCATCATAGGAAGGAATACATTTTAAAATATATAAAAATAGAAAACAGTTTTTTAAATTGTAAATGAAATTTCACAATATTGCAGTTTTTAAATAAATATACTCAGATACAAATGTATAGTATAATGCAATGTAAGTCGCTTTGGATAAAAGCGTCTGCCAAATGCATAAATGTAAATGCAGCCTTGGTGAGCATCTTTCAAAAACAGAATCAAAAAGTTATATTAAATTTATATCATGATTAATGCATTGACTAACAAACTAAAACTTAATGTAAAATGTTACCAGTTAGGTAAATTTATAGTGATTTCATAGTAATCGATTTACACTTTTTATTTGTAAATAAAATGTTGTTATATCAGATGTGGCTGATATAAAAAGGGTGAACAGAAACAAAAACAGGGTGTTTGTTAACTGAATGCACTGCTTGACATGTTGACAGATTTGTTGATTATAATGACAGTGTTCCAAGTTTTGTTTTGTAACTGTAATTTTCATATTTTAGTGGCATTCTTTGGAAATCCCTCTTTTTTTGCAGTCAGGAGCCCCTATAGACAACTGCATCGCAGTCAGACGGACAGTATCTTCAGGTTCAATGAATCACCTTCTTCTACACCTGCATCCCCATACAGATCATCACTGGTATCTCCTTACATTCAGTCGACTACCACTTCGCAGAGCCCACCTCTTTTCACTAACATTGCAGCTTCCTCATTGCAGAATGGTGCAACAGTATCTATCAAAAGCCATATCCACTCGTCTTCACCTAAGACATTTGCCGTAACTGCCGCAGACCCTGCGCCACGGCTCCAAACTCAACCATCACCTTCAACTATTGCAACTGAATCTGAAACAGGAACTCCTATTGGAGAAATACTAGATAGTCTGGTCTTTTATCCACCTCCATCAACTGCTGAGCAGCTCAAAACAGATGAATCAGAGATGGTCGATGAGTTTCCTCCACCTCCATCTGGTTTTGAGAATTCACCAGAATTGGCTGTGAACCTGCCTGAGACACTTGTCGACCCCTTAGACACCCTTATGTCATCTCTTCCTCCATCATGTCTTTTGGTACCTGAGCCCCCTGTCAGACCGCTTCCTGCGCTGCCTGTTGCCCCACAAATGCTGAAAGACCTAGAATCGAAAGGAGGTTTTACTGCTCGGGCATCGGTTATATCTACGGTTGAGGAGGAAGATGTGGAGGAAGAGAATGAGGAAAGGGAGATTAAAGATGAGGGGACAGATGTGCCAGGGAGTGATGGAGAGAGAAGGGGTCAGGAAGAAGGGAAGGGAAGGGAGGAAGAAGAGGAGGAGGAACATGATGGGCTGATTATGGAAAAACATGAAAGTGAAAAAGAATTTAATGGTAAAATGATGGAAAAATGTGAGAGTGGGAAAAAACAAGATGGGAAAATGTTGGATGAAAATGAGAGTGGAAAAGAACAAGATGGGAAAATGTTGGAAGAACGCGAGAGTGGAAAAGAAAAAGATGGGAAAATGTTGGAAGAGCGTGAGAGTGGAAAAGAAAAAGATGGGAAAATGTTGGAAGAAAGTCAGAGTGGAAAAGAACAAGAGGGGAAAATGTTGGAAGAACCTGACAAAGGAAAAGAACAAGATGGTAAAATGTTGGAATGTGAGAGTGGAAAAGAACAAGATGAGAAAATACTGGAAGAATGTGAGAGAGGAAAAGAGCAAGATGAGAAAATGCTGGAAGAACGTGAGAGTGGAAAAGAACAAGATAGGAAAATGTTGGAAGAACATGATGGTGGAAAAAAACAAGATGGGAAAATGTTGGAAGAACATGATGGTGGAAAAGAACGAGGTGAGAAAATGCTGGAAGAAAGTGACAGTGGAAAAGAAGAAGATGGGAAAATGTTGGAAGAATGTGAGTGTGGAAAAGAAGAAGATGGGAAAATTAGTGAGGAAGAAGAGAGTGAAAAAATACAACACACAAAAATTATGTTAGAATATTATGCGTTAGAAAAAGAGCACGATAGGGAAATTACAGAAAAACATGAGGAAGATGGGAAAAGTTCAAAAGAATGTGAGAATGAAAAAATAATGGAAGAACATGAGCAAGATGGAAAAATTGTGGATGTATTTGACAATGAAAATGAACAAGATAGGGAAAAAATGGAAGTATTTGAAACTGAAAAAATGCAATATGAGAAAAAGATGGAAGAATGTGGGCAAGAAAATGAGCAAGATAGGAAAAGTACAGAAATATGTGAGGAAGAACATGAGAGTGAACAGAAACAAGGTGGGGAAATTGATAGAAAAATAATGGAAGAACATGGAAGCAAAGAAAAAGAAGATAGGACAATTGTTGATGCATTTGACAGTGAAAAAGAACAATATGGGACAAGCATGGAAGTATCTGAGACTGAAAAAATACAATATGTGAAAAGTATGGAAAAATGTGGGCAAGAAAATGCGCAAGATGGAAAAATTGTAGAAAAAAGTGAAAAAGAACATGACAATGAAAAAGAACAAGATAGGAAAAGTGTAGTAAAACATGAAGATGGGAAAAGTCCGGAAGAACACAAGAGTGAAAAAATGCAGGACTGGAAAATAATAGAGGACTGTGAGAGTGAAAAAATACAGGATGGAGACATCATAGATGAACATGAAAGTGGCAAAGAAGAAGATGGGGGAATTCTGGAAAATGAGAAAAATGGAAAAATTGTAGAAAAATGTGAGGAAGAACATGAAAGTGAAAAAGAGCAAGATATGAAAATTATACAAACACATGACGGTGAAGAACAAGATAGTAGAAGGTCAGAAGAACAGGACTGGGAAATTATGGAAGAGCTTGAGAGTGAAAAAATGCAAAATGCAAAAATGAAGTTAGAATATATTGGAGAAAAAGAGCAAGATTGTAAAATTGGGGAAAGGCATGAAGATGAAAAAAGTCTGGAAGAACACAAGAGTGAAAAAGAACAGGATTGGAAAATGACAGAAGACTATGAGAGTGAAAAAATTCAATATGGGAATATCATGGAAGAGCATGAAAGTGAAAAAGGACAAGATGGGATGACGGAAAACCGACAGATCCAAGACAATGAACGAATGTGGTGTGAGGATGTAGACAGAACAGTGAATGTGACTGTGCTCAGGAAGGACGAATCATATACAGAGATTATAAAGAGGGATGATGCTACAGAAGAAGGTGTTGAACAGGTGAAGAGTGATAAAGGAAATGAGAAGGAAGAGATGAACACACCTTTAATCCAGACCGAAGAATCCAGTGCTGATACACTTTTCTCCCAGCGTTCACCACTCAACCCAGAATCCCATGCCACAGAGCCATCTCAATACAATGACACATCTACTCCTGAAAGTACTTCAACCACTCAAGATAAAAATGAGCCACAGACGAGCTCCTCACACCAAATAAACTTACCAACTATTCAGATTGAGTCAGATCTTTCCAACCTGAGCAATCAAAGAGATTCAGATGACATGAAAGAGAAGACATCTGAATCTGTTGACTCTCACTCTTCCTCCAAAAACAGCCCAGATGCCCCCGCTGAACAGGGTCTTCATACAGAAACACATGTTACAGTGAAGGATGAACAAACTGATGCAGAAATGCTTAAAGAGGTTAACATTTTGGACGGCAGCAATGATTTGGCTGAAGGGATCAATGCTCAGTGCAAGACATCACCTTTATCTGAGAATCAAGCGAGGATTGGACAGCCAGATGAGAAGGAGGGGCTTGTAGCTGTCAGTCATTTCCTCCAAGACCCAGGTAATGATAATGGTGGACTGGATAGATAGTTCTTAAACCACCATCTTAAAGGATTAGTTCACCCCAAAATGAAATTTCTGTCATTAATTACTCACCCTCATGTCGTTCCACACCTTTGTTCATCTTCAGAACACAAATTAAGATATTTTTGATAAAATCCAATGGTTCAGTGAGGCCTCCATTACCAGCAAGATATTTAACTCTTTCAGTTCCCAGAAAGCTACTAAAGACATATTTAAAACTGTTCAAGTGACTACAGTGGTTCAACCTTAATATTATGAAGTGACGAGAATACTTTTCGTGCATAAAACAAAAACAAAATAGCGACTTTATTCAACAATATCTAGTGATGGGCGATTTCAAAACACTGCTTCATGAAGCTTTGAAGCTTTACGAATCTTTTGTTTCGAATTAGTGGTTCAGAGTGCCATAGTCACGTGATTTCAGTAAAAGTGTTTTGAAATTTCAATGGTTCACCACTGGGGGGCGTGACTTTGGCAGTTTGATACACGCTCCGAACCACTGATTCGAAAAAAAAGATTAGTTAAGCTTTGAAGCTTCATGAAGCAGTGTTCTGAAATCGCCCATCACTAGATATTGTGGAATAAAGTCATTATTTTGTTTTTTTGGTGCACAAAAAGTATTCTCGTCGCTTCATAACATTAAAGGGATAGTTCACCCAAAAATGAAAATTTGATGTTTATCTGCTTACCCCCAGGGCATCCAAGATGTAGGTGACTTTGTTTCTTCATTTTATGAAAAATTATGATTTTTAACTCCAACCGCTGCCGTCTGTCAGTCAAATAATGCGAGTGAATGGGAACTCGAACAATAAGAGTCGAAAAAACATGCACAGACAAATCCAAATTAAACCCTGCGGCTCATGACGACACATTGATGTCCTAAGACACGAAACGATCAGTTTGTGCGAGAAACCGAACAGTATTTATATCATTTTTTACCTTTAAAACACCACTATGTCCAACTGCGTTCAGCATTCGCTTGGTGAGGTCTGATCACGCTCTGACAACGGAAGTGATGTCTCGCGCTTATACTTCAATGAGTGCTAGACATCACTTCCGCTGTCAGAGCGCGATCAGACCTCACTAAGCGAATGCTGAACCCAGTTCCCAAGTTCCCATTCACTCGCATTATAAGACTGACAGACGGCAGCGGTTGGAGTTAAAAATCATCATTTGTGTTCTACTGAAGAAACAAAGTCACCTACATCTTGGATGCGCTAGGGGTAAGCAGATAAACATCAAATTTTCACTTTTGGGTGAACTATCCCTTTAAGATTGAACCACTGTAGTCACATTAACTGTTTCAAATATGTCTTTAGTAGCTTTCTGAGCATTGAAAGTGTTAATTGTAGTCACATTAACTGTTTCAAATATGTCTTTAGTAGCTTTCTGAGCATTGAAAGTGTTAATTATCTTGCTGTCAATGGAGCTGAGTCATCGGATTTTATGAAAAATTTCTTAATTTGTGTTCTTAAGATGAATGAAGGTCTTACGGGTGTGGAACGACATGAGGTTGAGTAATTAATGACAGAATTTTCAGTTTTGGGTGAACTAACCTTTTAATATCAAGTAACTTACATTTCATTCAAAGAAAATAGGTCCAAAACAAGTCAAAAATCAAGCTATTTATATCACCAAACTATGCACAGGCCAAACACAAAACAATTCAATGTAAAAAAAATAAATAAAAGAAAATAAAAATAAAATTATTATTGATGTCTTAAGAAATGTACATTACTGTTGAAAAGTTTGGGGTCAGTAGGACTTTTTTAATACTTTTATTTAAGGACAGTTGATCAAAAGTGACAGTAAAGACATTTACAACATCATGTGAGATTTGTTTTCATAATCCTGAAAACAATGTTTTCACAAGAAATATTAAGGAACTGTTCAACATTGATAATAATAAAAATGTTCTTAAGCACCAAAACAGTATATTAGAATGACTTCTGAAGGATCATTATGGAATCCCAAGTCTGCCAAAATTAAAAATAAATAAATATATAAAGAAATGTAAAAAAGCAAACAAATATATAAACAAATATACATAGAAAAGCAAAAAAACAAAAATAATTATTTATACATTTATTTCCTTATTTATGTATATATTAAATTTTTTCCACATTTATTTTTTCTTTTATTTATTTATACATTTATTCATTTCGATTTTTATTTATTTACACATTTATTTGTTTATTTATTTATGTATTTATTTCCATATTTTTTCATTTCCACATTTATTCATTTCTACATTTCTTTATTTCCACTTTATTTCTACAGAAATAAATGTATAAATAATTATTTATTTTAGTTTTTTTGCTTTCTATGTATATTTATTTATTTTGCTTTTTTACATTTCTTTGTATTTATTTATTTTTAATTTTGGCAGACTTGGGATTCCAAAGATCATGTGACACTGAAGACTGAATTTGTTTTTGACAGCCAATACTGATATAAATGATCATCGTTTTGAAAAGAAAGATAAAAAAAAACCTGATAAAACTTAGACTTTGCTTTTTACTTTCAAAATGTTATTCTGAGTCAAAGTGTTTTTTAACTAGGATGCCTACATTTTTTCTCCCAAATATGAGAAATATGAGGATGTTTTGTGACTTTTTTTTTTTTTCTTCACTTTATGGTCCACTTCATAGACTCTCTACTAACTATAAGTAACTTTGCAACTACATGTCAACTACCTCTCATTAGAGTGTCAGTAGACTGTCTGCTTAATATCTGCCAACACTTTATTTTGATGCTCCACCAACAGGCTAAAAGTAACTTTGCAACTACATGCCAACTTATTCTACTAACACAAACACTAACCTATAACAGTCTACTATAGTCTACTAATACTCTGATTAGAGTTAGTTGACATGCAGTTGCAGAGTTACTTCAAGTTAGTAGAATGCGTCTAAAGTGGACCATCGAAATAAAGTGTAACCTTTTTTTTGTAACTTTGCAGATACTGCAGTGGACCTAAAGCATTGTATTACTCATCAGCTGGATCTGACCAAAGACTTAAGTGATGTTGAAGAGGGAGAGGAGGCTACATCACTCATATTTAGAGACACAGATGTGGATCAGAACTTAAAATGTAATTCAGATCCTGATCAAGAGAATGAAGACATAAAACACCCATTTCTACAGAAATGCAAAACCATCATGAAAACTCCCAGTGACATGAGGAATGAAAAGACAGCTGATGAAAAATGAGGAACATGGGAGATAATTGGTAGGTGTGAACTGTTATCATAGAACAGATCATTCCATTATAGAATGCAATGTTTCTGGTTTTGATTGGCATTAATTATTAAACCACAAGGAGTGGAAGGGTAATTCAGGGTTAATTGCAGATTTGTTGTCGTAATTTTACCTCAGGTAGGTTGCTTTTTTCTGAGTCTCAGATGGTGAAATCGTAGAATGCGATATAACAGCTATATATAATTACCCCAATTTAGAGATTTAGAGAAAACCTCATCATGATAATTATATTAGTAAATCTCAAAAGTGCTCTTGCTAGAAGGAAATATTACACTATAATTTTCTGCCAAGGTCGACTTAGTATAAACTCCTCAACCTTAAATTAATCTCTTATCAGAAGAACAGAAAAAGTAAACTTTCGCTTTGACCCATGCACAGCAAAGGATTCTGGGATAGATCAGTGAGACAGATATGAGACAGGTTATCAGGTACACTGAGAGCAAATGCTGTAACTGTGACATCAGTGTCCTTACCTCTCTTCACATCTACATTCTCCTGGCAAAAATATTAGATACTGCGCACAAAGACATATCAGTTACACATCATTCTTTGAAGTTTTTTTCTAAAACGTTTTAGTTGGACGTTCGTCCGACATTTTTAAAATATTAGCTACTACTTGTTTGCAAACTGATCAAATTGAATGATTCCTTACTGTTGTTCACATAACCATCAGAAATATTTTTTCATACGTAATATGAACATTAGCAAAACGTTCTTAGCTGGGTATATATTACATCGAACTTGTATGCTCTTATGTTAGCTTTAAGGTTATCTATAATGCTACTTCTAAATGCTGACAAATGCACTTTTAGCAGATAGATGCATTTAGAATTGACGTCAACAGTTTACAATAAGGTCTCATTAGTTAATGCATTAACTAAAATAAACTAACAATTAGCATATTATTTTTACAGAATCAACCTTTGTTAATGTTAGTTAATAAAAATGTTCACGTTCATCTTAGTTCACAGTGTATTCACTAATGTTAACAAATACAACTTTTGATCTTATAAAAGGCTGGATTTCGATCTTGATTCAGTATCAATTCATATGTGTATAGATGTTTCACTTTTTTAGCACTATTTTACAGTTTTCTTGGGTGCATTCATTAATATTCACTTGTGTGTGCTTATATGAGTATCATTAAAAATATTAGAATGTAAGTCATTAACTTTTTTAAATTCCACATATTTAAAAAAATCTAGTGTTTGATCATGTCTAAATATTTATTCAAATGCAAAACCTAAAAATAAGTAAGCAGTTATGACCTGCAATACTCTTTTGAGCAACTCAACTAGATGCGTGTATATTTATTAAAGAGCCATACAAGTGGGTAAACCATGGCATTACAAATGAAAATTATTATTTTTCCGGCCACAAAACGACTCTATTTAGCCTCTTTGCATTGGATTTAAAACCCTTTTCTCTATTTTAACTTTAAATACTACACTAATTGTAATGTAAATAATAAAAAATATTAGAAAAAATATTATTTTAAGTGGTCATTAATGGACCACAATGTCACAACTCTGTTTTTCAACGGCTCTTGCTTTAACTGAGGCGCTACAGCGATCTGTTATGCCACATTAAGAGTGCAAAAATGGTATTTATTGTTTCAATTTCATATTAAAGTTTGAAAACTGAGGCTTTGAGGATAATTTGTCCATAACATAATTTGTCCAACATTGAGAGAACCTTGCAAGAACATTAGTCAAATTTACCTGTTAGCTTGGTAGACCAAGGGCGTAACCATATCTTGAACATTAGGGGGGCACAACGTTTTTTTTTTTTTCTTTCTATGTTTAGTTGGTATTTATGAAATAATTAAAGGATTATAAGGGATATAAGGAAATAAAAAAGAAATAAGAACGATATAAGGTGAAAAAAAAGTACATTTCAATAATGTACTTAAAGTTTTTTTTTCTTTAATACTTCTTAGGATAATCTTAAGAACATCTAAGTGTACTCAACTGCTATATAGAGACACCATGAAATATGAACTAAAATGTACTTTTAATATACTACCTCTGTATTTAAAAAATATATTTAGTTACCACTTGTAGTACACTATGGGTTCAAATGTACTATATATACTATATTTATAATATAATATATACTATATTTTTAAATACAGAGATAGTATATTAAAAGCACATTTTAGTTCATATTTCATGGTGTCTCAAAATAGCACAGTTGAGTACACTTAGATGTTCTTAATATTATCTTAAGAAGATTTTTTTTGTATATTAAGTACAAAATTAGCACACGAAAATAGAGCACTTTAGGTACATTATTGAAATGTACTGTTTTTTCACCTGGGAAGGCCTATAGGTCAAATTATAGGTGTGAAGAAGTCCATTTAAACTCTTTGCTATGTTACTGTGGATCGTTAAACAATTTCTTGGCAATAATTGGCAATTTCCTATATTGGTGGGGGTCCCTTACCTTTATAAAATAATATAAAATGGGCCCCTAAAAATTGTTTTCATTCCAAACAGGTGTATCTAGATGTCTTTGTTTTTCTGTGTGCATGTGCATACATAAATTGCTTACCAAAATGCCAATCATAATTATTAAGGTTATTCAAGCATGTTTACCTACATTGCAAGCAGTCTCAGACAAGAGAAAGACGTTAACATTGTGGCATGTGGAGTGGGCCACACCTCTGGCTGTTATGCTTCATGAGACCTGGATGAGATCCGTGTTTTCAAATCATTGCTGCTTTCAAAATTAACCTGAAAATAAGAGCGTTCCCATCCTTAAGGACAAATGCTGCCATTTTGTAAGCAGAAAAGAATGTTTTGTGCAAACAAACAATAACACTATAGACATTATAGATTTATCAAAGAAATGAAATGCTAGTTGACTAGTATCGGTTAGCAGTGAATGAAAAGTTATATTGTTGTAGCAACGTGAAACTGTTGTTAAATCTACAGTGCAAACCAGGATAATTATTAAAAAAAACTAAAAAACATAAAAAAACATTTTAGTTACTTGACAAACATTTACTGGAAAAAAAAATCAAAAGTATTATGTGACACTAAAGACCGGAGTAATGATGCTGACAATTCAGCTCTGCCATTACAGAAAAAAATTTAAGTTATTGTGTTCGATCAATAGTGAATTCAAAATCATTGTTATCATTCGCAGTTACAAATAACATAAAGAACATGTTCTTTAAAAACATTCAGAAAAAATGTGCATGCATCACAGATTTTGTTAGTTGTGTATTTTGTACGTTGTTTTGTATCTGTTTTGCTAAAGAAGATGAAAGCTTTATGGCAGTTTCTGCCATAAATCAAACATTTAACTTTTAGTTACTCCTCATATGTGCTCTTCCAACTTCAGCCCTAAACTTGAATTGTAACATTCTTCCTAAAATGCCAGTAACAGGAAAGTCATTGTCAAATGCATAAATGAAATGGCCTTACATAACAACCAGTCCTTTGTGTTAATTCAAAGACATTTACTGGCAATTCCTAAAATTTAATTTGCCATACAGTATGTAAACCTTTTTTTCTTTTAACCATAGCGGAGGTAGTATTATTAAAACAGACAGTTCCACTTCACAATCTGGATGAGCCACCTCAGTCACTCGTCAGTTGAATTAATATTAATTAATTAATATTAATGTGCCAAGTTGTTTGGCAACTTACACAGGTAAACTAACTGCTTAGATTAAGACATATTTATTGTAATTATTATTATTCATATATTAATGCTGTCAGGAAATCAAGCAGCTGTGGTAAAACATGGTAACACTTGATGACAATTACTCTGTTAAGACATTACATACAACATGCAATGTTCACTATAATTCAAAAGTTTTTTCATTATCATCTAAAAGATATTTCTGCAAGGATGTATTCAACAAAAGTGACTTAAAGACATTTATATTGTTACAAAAAATAGTTAAAATAAAATGCTTTTATTTAGCTTTCCTGCAACGATTCCAGAAAGAAAAAAATATTTATCAGTTTCAACAAAATATTAAGCAGACAATAATTGATAATGATAAGAAATGTTTCTTGAGCAGCAAATCAGCATATTAGAATGATTTCTGAAGGATCATGAGACCGGAGGAATGATGCTGAAAATTCAGCTTTGTCGTCACAGGAATAAATTACATTTGAAAATATATTAAAATATATTTATATTGTAATATTTAATATTTTTACTGTTTTACAGCCTTGGTGAACATAAGAGACTTGGAAAAACACTAAAAAACAGCCAATATAGATATAAATGATCAATGTTTTAAAAAGAAAGATTAAAAAAAATTGATAAAACAAAGACTTTCCTTTTTACTTTAGTGCATTAAACTCAACCAAATATGAGAAATATGAGGATGTTTTGTGACGGATACCATTTTAGACAGGCTCATCATCTCTTATATAATGATGCTACACGTGACACAATAACGCAAATGAAAATAATGGACCTAAAACATTGTATTAGCCTAATCGTCTGCTGGATCCAACCAATGACATAAGTGATGTTGAAAATTCAGCTTTGCATCACAAGAATAAATTACATTTTAAAATATATTACAAGATGAACTAATTATTTTAAATAAAAAATATATTTCACAATATTACTTTTTTTTTTACTATAATTTTGAAAAAATATGCAGCTTTAGTGAACATAAGAGACTTTCAATTATCTTACTGACTTCACACTTTTCAACTGCAGCGTATATTCATAGAAATGAGCCCAAAAAGTCGTTAAAAACATTGTAGGTGACTTACAGTACAAAGACTTAGTGACAAAGACTTACATAAAATACTATGAAACAAATATGTGCCAAATACACCATATGAAAAAAAGCATATGTGTATTCCTGGAACAATGAGCCCTCTGACATATGGGAAAATTTCTTGTCAAACAAGTTTACAAGCTTTTTCTGTTGATTCTATTAATTCCATAATGCACATTGTCATATAGATGTATTGTATTCTACTTTTCCATCAACAGTCTTTTACCTTAGATGTCTTGTTTCTTATTATTTAACTGGTGTTGTAATTTAATCCATTGTGGGCGGAAAAAAAAACAACATTTATCCATTGCATATTTTTATCATTTGGTTCAACGTCCACCGAGTCATTTATCATTTTTGCAACTGATCATGGTTCTCTCCTTCTCATTCATGCAGGAGATACCATGGGAACTGTGTACCAATCATAGAAGAGACTGTTTAGAGAACCGATAGATGACCAACAGATGTTTCTCTCAGCCAATCATTGGAGGCCTTTCAGTGATTTACTCACAATTATTCTCATATATGCACATTTCTGCAATATATTGTATGTAAGTAGCACGTGTTCAGAACTGTGTCCACAAATGCACTTGATATACAGTGGGGTCCAAAAGTCTGAGACCAGTTTTAAAAATGAAAATTCTCTCATCATTTACTCACCCTCATGCCTTCCCCGATGTATATGACTTTATTTCTTCAGATACCGTAAACACCAACGAAAAACCGTTCACAAGAGGGACGCTGTGACGCGTGACATAAGTGTGTTCTGAAGCTCGCGCAAGAGCGCCACCACTTCTCACATGAGCTTCATAACGCACTTATGTCACGTCCTAATGTCTCACTTGTGAACGCTTGTATAACAGTAGACCAGAAGCAATGATTTATAGTTTAAAAAGTAAAAAATCTTAGTATTTTTCTTACAAACACCTATAATTTCACTTCATTGTTTCATCCACTGGGGTCATATGGGTTACCAACACGATCGCTGTGTGTGGTTTTTCAAGTATCAAAGGAGCGGCAACCATTCAATGGCATTATATGGACTCACAGAGATGGATTATTTGCCTAAAAATCTTCATTTGTGTTTATTTGAAGTCATTGAGTGCAAAAGTTGGGTTCCGTAAGTAAAAGCTCCATTCATTTTCTCCATAGGGAAATTTATTTTTAATGATAACTTACAAACCTTTAAAAAAGTTTTACTGTGAGCTACAATCTAAAAAATGCTGGGTTAAAAACAACCCAAGTTGGGTTGAAAATGGACAAACCCAGCGATTGGGTTGTTTTAACCCAGGGGTTGGGTTAAATGTTTGCCCAATGTGCTGGGCAGTTTTATTTAACCCAACTATTGTTTAAAAATGACTATATGGCTGGCTTAAAATGAACCCAAAATATGTTTGAAATTAAAATCAGACACATAATTACTAGAGGCAACAATAATAATCAAAAGGTGAACATTTATGAATAAGCAATTTAATAAATGTTTATTGTTTAATTATTATTAATTAAACTTATTAATAAATGTTAATTTATTAAACAATTTAATAAATGTTAATTTCCAACATAATTTGGGTTCATTAATTTTAAAAAAGTAATTTGTTAATACAGTAATTTTTAAACAATAGTTTAGTTTAATAAAACTACCAAGCAGGTTGGGCAAACATTTAACCCAACCACTGGGTTAAAACAACCCAATTTCTGGGTTTGTCCATTTTCAACCCAACTTGGGTTGTTTTTAACCCAGCATTTTTTAGAGTGAACAAGGTTGTTGAACGATAGTATTTGATTCTGCTGAAGCCGTCAGACCGCATTATTTAATCTTATTTTTAAAGTAATCGTTTAACTGCGGAATACGTGGTGAAAAACTACATTATCCATGATGCTGTACAGAAAATTCCTCAAAAAGCAAAATGTGGCAAATGTTCACTTTAGCTCCGCCCACTCCCATGAAGCACTGCGAATTACATAGAGTCGATCTCCTTATGCTCTCAAAATACTTAAATGTTTGTGTGTGTGTGTATATATATATATATATATATATATATATATACACTCTAAAAAATGCTGGGTTAAAAACAACCCAAGTTGGGTTGAAAATGGACAAACCCAGCGATTGGGTTGTTTTAACCCAGCGGCTGGGTTAAATGTTTGCCCAACCTGCTGGGTAGTTTTATTTAACCCAAATATTGTTTACAAATTACTGTATTTCTTGCTTAAAATGAACCCAAAATATGTTGGAAATTAACATTTATTAATATGTTTAATAAACAAACATTTATTAATACTTTTTTTGAATAATATTTAAACAATAAACATTTATTAAATTGCTTATTAATAAATGCTCATCTTTTTGATTATTATTGTTGCCTCTAGTAATTATGAGTCTGATTTTTAATTTCCAACATATTTTGGGTTCATTTTAAGCCAGACATATAGTAATTTGTAAACAATTGTTGGGTTAAATAAAACTACCCAGCAGGTTGGGCAAACATTTAACCCAACTGCTGGGTCAAAACAACCCAATCGCTGGGTTTGTCCATTTTCAACCCAACTTGGGTTGTTTTTAACCCAGCATTTTTTAGAGTGTATATATAAAAAATTAACATTTGTAAATGAGTAGTTTTATATTTATCTGTCATTTTTAATTTGATTATGCTGTTCTTAATGCTTCATGGGACTGTAGTTCTTTCTCTCACTAAAGCCGTTAAGTAGTCTTGTAGCTTTGTCTTTTTGTCTGATTTTCTCAAACTTTTTTGCTTCAAATCAAATTTTGTAATGTTGTGATTCTCCTTGTAGCTTGTTGGCTTGGTTCGTGGCTTATAATGCTTTAATGAAGATTTTTTTTTAAATCCCTATGGGAAAAATGAATGGAAAATATACTTCTGGAACCTATGCTGCTGAAAAAGTGTGCGGGCGCTGTTGAACACTATTGAAGCAAAAGGACACACCAAATAGCCTACTAATAGCTTGCTTACTCGCTTGCTAATATCATTTTTAACTGAAAAAGTGCGCTACATTAGAAAAGAAAAGAAAAGAAGTGGACTTTCAGACCCCACTGTAGGTTATGTACAGTTAAAGAGCATATATTTGTATTTATTATACATTTTTCCTCTTAATGAACTATAAATGTTGTTACTGCATGATGGTTCTTGAATTTGACTTACTTTCCAATAAAATTCCTCTGCAACCATCAGGCAAATATTTCTCAAAGCAAGAGGTCTAAGTATGATGTGTCAGGCAACAGAAGTTGTGACCGCGGTTACGCCCACTGAGTGGCAAAAAGTGTCTACGTTGGTTTTCAGTGCAAATGTTACACAAAACACATCCAAAATGGTAAAGAGCTTTGCGACTGACTGTACAAATACATTTGACAAGAAATCTAAGGGATATTTTTACAGACTGCCGAAAGCTACAGAAAAAATAAGCAAACTGATTGCTGCAATTCACAGAAGCAACTGGACTGCAGGCAGAGAAACGTGGATTTGCAGTTTTCATTTTGTGTCGAAATGTTGGATTTTGGGGTAAAATCATACCCTATATATTGTATTGTTATATATTGTGCTGACAACTCATCAATTAAATATTTATCATCTTATATTCTGCATAATTGGGTGTTTTTAAATAAACACTGACAAAAAAAATTATAGAGTTTTTAGGACTGGATGATATGACGATATATATAACATTAATATGAGTGATTACTCGGATTTAGACTTACCTATATTGTATTTATATAAAGCAATCACTGGCAGATTTGCTTTATGTTTTTCCCCAGCGTCGAAATCAGGCACATATAAATGTCAGGAAACATGATTTCTGGCTGCATGTCAATATCCATTGATTAGGTTTCTCTGACATGTTAAAAGGAACACTTTCGAGCCCAACCTTTAAAGGGATAGTTCACCCAAAAATTAGAATTTACTCACCCTCAAGTGAAAAATTCACAAAGGAAGATATTTTGAAGAAAGGTTGTAACCAGGCCACTTTGGGGCACCATTTACTTCCATAGTAGGACAAAAAATTACTATGGAAGTCAATGGTGCCCTAAAACTGTTCAGTTTCCCACATTCTTTAAAACATCTTCCTTTGTGTTCAACATAAAAAAAAAACTATACCTTTAATGTAATCGTTTGTTTTACTTGCATTTTCACAGTTTCCCCTATTAAATCCAGTCAAGCAGCAGGCTCTTTTGCCACTCAGTCCGGCGGGAAAGTGACGACTATGCACACCCTCTATTCATGTTATCAATCTGATTATATGTTTTTGTATTAAATACATTTTAGATAGATATCTCTTCTCAAAAGAATACAAGAAATTAATCGGTTTTCTGAGTCATGATACGAAAATTGAATCACACCAATTAACAAACAGTTTACAGAGCAATAATCAGTGAAAACAAAGATCACTTAGGTATGATATTTTTATACGCAAATATTGCTTTAGAAAATAAAAGAATTTCAACACAAGAACTGTAATGTTGATGCAGGTGTAAATGCACCACTGACATTCTAAAAATTCTTTGTTATTTGTACTTTGAAAACAGATCTTGTTGCAATTCTGTTCATCTGATAATGGCAATCATGAGAACCTGTCGATAGCATATTTTAAATGCTTTGGACACCTACGTCATTTTCTGAAAACTATCAGAGAGTTATTTGAATCTGGTGACTAGTTCAAGGAAGGTGAAGTGGCACATGCTTGTCTCATGAATATTAATTTGATGTAAAAAAAAAAAACATATTGTGATCTTTGCGGTTTTGAAAATAGTTTATGTGCTGCACTGACCCAGACAAATCATTCACAAGTCAAAACTGACATGTGAAAACGATTAGATTGCAAATGTTCAAATAACATTCAAAGAGCAATTTTAATCCACATAAAGCTATATAATTCTATACCATATGAGTGGATGTATATCAGGGATATATTTGTTTTGTGGTTTCACTAGGACAGGTAGCAAGCCACAGAACAGCGATAAATTGGACCGAGTGTCAACAGATTGTGCATGTCGGCATTTGCCCCTGGTGAATGATAACAACCACAAATTATGCTCAAAAAACAACAATAATAAAAAACTGGCACCATCAGATTATAAAAAAAAAACCTTCTTGACAACTGGACATGCTTCCTCTTGCATACAAAGACAAATTGCCCATCGCAAAAAGTGCAAAAAGTATAAATGTCCCTACGGAAGGATGCATCTCAAGCATGGCACGTGTTTTTGAGAATGTATGTTCATTGACCCAAAAAATCTGTTGGATGGACAAGAAAAAATGTGGAAACTGTTGTAAAAAGATGCTGCCAGGAAATAGGTTTTAGATTTACTGCCAATCATTTCATCATCTCACATAGTTGCTAATCAGGATGTCTAAGAAAGAAATGAGGAAATTGTGCTCTGCATATTTTTCAAGGGGACTTTTTCCAGCAATGTCCCTTTACATTAACGTAAATGTGCTGCAGTGCAATCAGCTGCAATCTAAACTTAGATCGGTCTTTAAAAAAACGACTGCTCATTAGATACAGGGGACCAAAAATGAACAGATTTGAGGGTTAAACTTTATTTTAGTGCCGTAGTTACATTGTAATTACTCAAATAAGTACCGAGTACTATTAATTAACTACATGTACTTGCTATAGAGTTACAGTTAGGGTTTAATTTAGGGTTAGTTACTTGTAATTATGCATAATTTGTACCGTAAAATAAAGTGTTACCGTTTTGACTTCTCTGAGACATTTTTGCAATGACTTTTAACCAGCTGCTCTCAAGGTGATTTTAGTGCATGTACTGTAGTATTTTGTGTTCATTTTGAAAGATTTTGTATCATTTAAAACTTATTTCTGTGACACGTTTTGCTTTATAAAGTGTACTATATTTCTCATAATAAATGACACCTGGTTTCTAATATTTCTTTTTAAGTGTGCATTAAAAACAAAATACTTCCTGGAGCCACTGTATCCGCTTATAGATTTTCCAGCAGCCGGTGTTTCAATAAGAAAACAAAACAGGTTTTTGACAAGAAAATTGTGGTATTATTGTAGCGCATGCCCTTAAAAATATAGTAGTGTGAGTGTGGACAAGCACAAAGATAAAGACAGACAACACAATTAGTCTGTCCCACCTACAAAACACTGACAAACAAACATGTCAACACTGTCGCACTTCAGGTCTCAACATTCTGTCAAGCATCACAACAAATATGACAAATGGACATTTTAACACTGTTTTTAGCATGCCATTTCTAGAGCTTGTTGACAACTATGTCTCCTAAGGGTGCTGCGATATTCAAGACTTACATCATTTCATTCTAAGCTGTCTCTGTTTCTGTTTGTATAGTGACATATTTTCCACTCATGTTATTATTAAGGAGGGAAATGGGAGAACAGGTTCTATTTGTGGGGTTGTTTTCTCATTGTATGGAAATGAGAAAAGCAATCTCAAGTGCCAACTTATGATGAACCTGCAGACAGCCAGTGAGTAAGTTTAAGTCCACCTAAACCACAAGAAGTTCTGTCCAACAAAACTGTATTGTCTAGCAATAACGCATTACATAAGAACAATTGTTTCTTTCAGACTATAATGAGATTAAAGGGTTAGTTCACCCAAAAATGAAATTTCAGTCATTCATTACTCACCCTCATGTTTTTACAAACACAAAATGTTGAAACACAAATTAAGATATTTTTGATGAAATATGAGAGTTTTTTTTATCCTCAATAGAAAGCGATGAAATTACCACATTCAAGGGAAAAGAAAAAAAGTAGTACAAACATCATTAAAATAGTCAACATGAATACAGTGGTTCAACCTTAATGTTATGAAGCGACGAGAATACTATTTGTGCGCCAAAACAAACCACTGTAGTCACGTTAATTATTTTAACGATGTCTTTACTACTTTTCTGGACCTTGAATGTGGTAATTTCGTTGCTTTCTATTGAGGATTTAAAAAAAAACTCTCAGATTTAATCAAAAATGTCTTAATTTGAGCTCTGAAGATGAACGAAGATCTTACGGGTTTGGAACGACATGAGGGTGAGTAATAAATGGAGAACAAAAGGAGACTCTTGCTCATGTCTTATGCTTCTTACGTTTTTCTTCTGAGAAAAAGAACACAGTAATCTCACATGAGATCTTAAAGCGTTAGTTCACTCATTGAAGACCCCATTGACTTTAAAAAAAAATGAATTTTTATTCATCTCTTCAATAATGTCTCAAACTATGCTCAGATTTGTTGCGATACCAAAGTCTGCTATGAAGCAGATTCCAACTTAAGCAAATTCCATTAGCAAATTATGAGCTCAGTATGCATTCCAAATGAATGTTGGCTATTAATACACTTGTGTCTATTTTTATAATTTTACCAACTATGTTGATACTTAATGCCTTAGAAAGTGTCTAAAGCGAAAAAGCAACATCTGAGCAAGACCAGTGTGATGTATAAAACTGATCAATGGTCATATGAAAAGCATTTTTTAACTTTATTTACAAAAGTAAATCATTGCAAGTTCAGGTTCTTTTTAAAATCTCAGCAAACATTATATATATATATATACATATATATATTGTATACACACAATTGCGTGCTTTGCGTGGTGGGTAAACATGCTACTGCCTATCATTTTTTTACAGTATGCAAAAGAACAAATGTTCATTTTATTGACATAAACCTGCACATCACTGTGGAATGCAATGTCATTCAAGCTTGGATAATATCGGGTGGGGATATCATTTCATGTGGTGTTAAAAAGAAAATGTAATTTGTAAGAAACATAATGACAAGTTTCTCCTGGGAAGAACAAACGTTGATGACGCACATATTAATGTAATAATCTCAGAGTAATTATCAGTGATATTTATACGCAGAGGTTTTGGCATCTGTCTTCAGAACAGGAAGAACCTGTCCAACCTAACATTCCAAACAGGAAGACGGCTGAATAGAAATCGAAGAGCTAAGAAGCTATGATTTCATTCAAGTGTAGAGAAACGGCATGTAGGCATCACAAAGCGCTTGTGCGAAACAAACGGCTTGTTTAGTTTGCTAAGGGCCGAATACTTGGCTAAACTTTCTCTGGATTACATTCTTCTCCATTTAGGAGCTATCCAGCAAACCATCATCCCACTGACATAAATCTGAAGAAACACAGGTAAGACAAAGTGGATGATGCTAATTTTGGGTCAAACATAATGGTCACTTATAGGCAACATTTGTCTACATAATGAAAGTCAGTGGGGTCCAGTGTTGTTTTGCCCATTGAAGTTCTGGTTCTTTTTAAATCTCAGCAAACATTGGTATAAAATATATTGGTTATATATTAAACAAAATCCCACATGATTGTGTTAAACTGTTTACATCATGATTAAAGATGAATAGTATGTAACAATGTGCTTGGAGTGAATAATTATCAATCATTGTCAGAGTCGGATTAGGGAGTTGTCAATGAGACAAAAAACATTTCTTGAGTGAAGAGGAATTGCTTCCACAGCTTTGTTCATGCACGTATTTAAAGGCCTGACAATGTTTAGAGCTTATGCATCACACACAAATGATCACAATTTTATTAAATCCATCACTAGTTTTGAGTTGTTGTTTTTTTTTAACATGAGATTAAAGATTATAAGCAAGAAAGAAGCCTGTATTTTGGTGGCGCTAAGTTAAATTTCCATGCTTTCCAAACATGACTTAAGAAATAAGGGCAAAATCAAAGAGGAAGGAAATATGAGAAGAAGTGTCTTAAGGGCTGTCAACAAAAAGAGATTTAATATTGCCGTCAAGCCGCCTTTTCTTCTCATGCACGGATAAGCATCGTGTGCGTCAGACGCGTTTAGATTAGATAGTTCGTAACAAATCACGGTACACAGAGTGCATGAAATGATCATGACAGATCAAGAACATCTCAAACTTGATTAAGATATTAATCTGAGATACAGGCACACAAATCTTAGGCTAATGGAAGGTTTGATATAATCATAAAAGAAGAACATCAGATTGATGATGTTAGAACTGATTAACCATTTGAGCTTAGCAAAGTTAACAGGTTAAGGATGGGTTGAAAAAGGTTTTTATTGCATAATTTACTCTGTTCAAGAGTAATCTTTGTTTGGTCAAATTCATTAGAATAACAATAATGTCATGCATAATAGTCTGGGACAAGACTAAAGCCTTGTCTGTGAAACTGAGAATTTCTTAGCACAAATATGTTTTATTATTATTTTTATTATTCATTTAATTGGATGATTTGGAGCAGAGAGTGATGGAAAAGCAGCCATCAAGTGTCCAGCAGTTATTAGTACATAATTCCCATACTTGTGTGATTTCATAGCTTTGATGACTTTACTATTATTCTAAATTTGCTGAATATAATAATAATAATAATAATAAAGAAAAGGTGTGTTCGAACTTTTGACTGGCAGTGTATCTGGATAAGATTTGACCTTTTAGAACACAGAATGTTCTTATGGTGTTATGGTAGCATATTATCAATATGCTGATACTTTATTTCCAGGTCAGCATGATGGAACGGGATGGCCTGCAGGAGAGGAGCTCAGAAACGGGAGAGGAGATGACAGAGGAGAGATTCCTCAAAGACCTCTACCTCTTTATGAAACAGAGAGACACACCAATTGAGAGAATACCTCATCTAGGCTTCAAACAGAGTGAGTGAGAGAGACAAGTAGTGAACATATGTCTAAAACAAGCTTATTTCAGAGTATTAAAATCAACATTTTCATTTTCTTTTTCAGTCGATATATTCCTAATGTACATGACGGTAAAGGAGCTAGGGGGCTATCAACAGGTAAAAAGACAACTTTAAAAACAAATGACTCCATCTTGGACTTTCTTTAGAATTTCAATAATGTCATTGCATGACAGAAAAGTGATTGATTGTTTCCAGGATTCTTTTGCAAAAACCGCAGTGGCTATTTAATTATTTTTTAGCTTCCTAACAGCATCTTCCTTTATGTTTTTTTTATTTTTATTTTTTTTATTGCATACTTCGAATGGTATTAATAACTTCAGATATTACCTTGTGTGTGTGATCTCCAGGTTACTACGCAGCAGTTGTGGAAGAAAGTTTACAACATACTTGGAGGAAACCCACGCAGCACCAGTGCAGCCACTTGCACTCGCAGACACTATGAAAAGTAAGTGCATATAATCTTAGGGCCAATATACATTGCAAAGACAGACACAACAGACAATTTGTCGGATTTAAATGACTGAAGATGAACATGCTGAAACGCCATTTGTCGCTCTTGGAATGTCTGAGAAGTGATGTGCTACTGACCTTTAAACAGCAGCTGCTTACATTTTGGTAACTTTAGGTGAGGGTCTAATTCTCACTATTGATTAGTTGCTTATTAGCTTGCATATTGGCTGTTTATTAATATTTATAAAGCACATATTAATGCCTTATTCTACATCCCTTAATCCTACCCAACACCTAAACTTTACAACTACTGTACCCTACTAACTATTAATAAGCAGTAATTAGGAGTTTATTGAGGCAAAATTCGTAGTTGTTAGTTAATAGTGAGAATTGGACCCAAATCTAAAGTGTGACCTACATTTTTATGTAGTAAAAAATATGTTATTAATAATATAATTATTTAAAATCAATTTCCTCTCTTTGTCCAACCAGGCTACTTCTTCCTTATGAGTGTCACCAAAGTGGATATAGGGACGATATTGTCTTCAGGATGCCTCGATCGCAAAAGCGGTTCCACTCCAGCAGTTACGACTTTGAACATGAATACCCCGGGAACGGCAAACGGGCAGATTTCCGACACCTCCCGGCATTCCCTCAGGTATGACATCTTAAAAACTTAAAATATTAAAGGATTAGTTCACTTTCAAATGAAAATTAGCCTAAGCTTTTCTCACCCTAAATTCTAGGTGTGTATGACTTTCTTCTTTCTGATGAACACAATCAGAGATATATTAATAAATATCCTGACGCATCCGAACTTTATAATGGCAGTTAGCGGGATCGAATATGAGCTGAAGAAAGTGCCTCCATCCACATCCATCAATCATAAACGTACTCCACACGGCTCTGGGGGGTTAATAGTCAAGTCAAGTCACCTTTATTTATATAGCGCTTTTTACAATTGTGTCAAAGCAGCTTTACATTGATAACTGGTACATAATTTTGGCTGCACAGCAGCTCTTAAAGAATAGTGTCAATGCAGGCAGATCAGAAGCACTGTTGAATAAATATCAAGAATACTGTTGAATATCAAATGTTAAGTCAAATGTCAAGTGTCCCCAACTAAGCAAGCCAAAGGCGACAGCGGCAAGGAACCCAAACTCCAACAGGTGACATCAGGTGGCAAACAGGTGGCAAACAAGTTGCAAATAGGTGTTAAAATGGAGAAAAAAACCTTGGGAGAAACCAGGCTTAGTCAGGGGGCCAGTTCTCCTCTGGCGAACAGTGCTTTGTTACGATTCAGGTTGCTATCATAAGTCTGATAGGATCGCAACAATCAAAGTATTTTTTTCAGTTCCATCCAGTTGAGGATCGTATTCATCACGCCGGTATGGACGGTTTGTTGAGGAACTGTGCTACTATGCTAACTGTGTTAATAAAGGCCGTCAGAAGCGAAGTGATACATTTGTGTAAAAATAAATAAATAAATCCATATTTAACAAGTTATGAAGTAAAATATCTAGCTTCCGCCAGACCGCCTTCCGTATTCAACTCAAGAAGAAAGTGTAAACCTCTCTCAGTTCAAAAAGCTTACGCTACGTCCTACACCTTCCCTATTCAACTTCTGTAAAAAGCTTAACTGACGCGACCCCAGTTCTGTTAAGTTCAATACGGAAGGCGGTCTGGCGGAAGCTAGATATTTAACTTGTTAAATATGGATTTTTTCTTTTTTTACACAAACGCATCGCTTCGCTTCAGAAGGCCTTCGTTAGCCATGGAGTGGAGTATGTTTATGATGGATGGATGTGGATGGAGACACTTTCTTCATCTCTTATTCATTGATCCCGCTCACTGCCATTTTAAAGCTTGGATGCGTCAGGATTGTTATTAATATTTCTCTGATTGTGTTCATCAGAAAGAAGAAAGTCATATACACCTAGAATGGCTTGAGGGTGAGTAAAGCTTGGGGTAATTTTCATTTGAAAGTGAACTAATCCTTTAAACATTTTTAACACAACAACATTCTAGAAATGGAAACGACAAGGTTTTATGAGAGTGTTGAATTAATGAAATGCTACTCTTTTTTTTTTTCCCTCTCAAGACCTCTCCGAACATGTTTCCTGAGCATCAGAGACCGGTTTTTAACATGCCTTTGAACGTCGCTTCATACTTCCCACATGGCAGTACATCTCTACCCAATTATATCGCTCTTCGAGAATCTGCACTGCCCCATCTAAGCCTCAACCCTTCTCAAGATGTTCCCCGAACACCAGCCTCATACTTGGGCACGTCCTCTGTGGAGAATCAGACCTGTGAACAGCCACTAGATAGGCTACGCTACCTGGCAAAAGAGTACAAGTGTACAACCGGTTTGGAGGAACCTCTCAACCTCAGTCGGAAAGAAAACAGTCTTGAGACGTTGAGTGACACGCCATCATCTTTCGCCCCACCTCCCTCTAAAAAGCCCAAATTCCTCAACGAAGCCTCACCTCTTTACCCACCAAGGGGTTTGACGACCGAAGAAGGTGCAGAACAAGGGGAAACGGTGGATGAAACTTCCTCGGCAGAAGGAAGTGCAGGGACTGTCCGAGCAGGACTGAGCCCAGTGATGGCTGATGTCATTGATCTCACGTCCAATGCCAATCCAGTCCCACGTAGAGCAAGTCCTCCTTCGGTGAATCTATTCAATCGTAGACCGAACTTCTCCGAAGCATTCTCTACGAAAGCACGGGAACGAGACCTGTACGTGGACTGGTGGAAGGAAGAGGCTTCTGGTGCTCCTACACCTAAGTTAGGAGGGATCTTAAACCAAAGGAGTGCCCATGGACACCCACCCGTAGATCCCAACGGCAAAATGGAGATTCAGATTCCTCTAAAGCTTCTACAGGAGCTCATTAGGAGAGGACTGGTTTCCAACCAGGGATTTACGGGAAATGGGCCTGTTCCTCAAAGCCCAACCAAAGCTGAAGCACAACCCGCGCGCAAGTTATCCATGCGATTGCACTCAGAAACATCCGAGAGTTCCTCCACATGTGAGGAGCCAGCCAATATGAGTCTGAAGAGCCCTTTCAGAAACCTTTCTGATATGATCCCTCGAGATAACGGTATAAAGAAGCTCCAGATGTTTCATGTAAACAGCTATCTCAAGCACTCTCAGGACAGGGATATAAACAATCCCTTTCAACCTAAACAGGCACAAGCTCCTATGACAAACAACCATGAAAGCATGAACGTCAGACCCCCCAGTTACAGTGAAGACACTCCGCTCTCTTTGACCATGAAGCATGGAAGAAAGTCAGAGAAAATGATGGCAACATCAAACACTGCAACAAAGGAAATCTCGACGTCTCCACCTTTGACATCGGACCACCTCAAATTCCTTCTCTCACACCTGCCCTATAGACTGGAAAGTGGGCAGACATTTTAAGAATTTGCACAGTTTTTCACCTTGGTCAATGTCGTAATCTTGCCAAATCAGACTCTTTCATTGCATCACTCAAGGATTTTTGAAAAGTTGAACTGAAAAGAGAAATATTGAGGATGGACATGACGATGCTTTTTAGCAATTAAACCTTTTGCATAAAATGTATATAAACATGAAAAGGGTCAGCTCAGGGAAAAATGTTTGTGTTTAGTCTGTAAATACCCTTGATTTGTAAGCAATGGTACTTTTTGTTAACTTTTTAGCAAGACTCTATGAAGAAGCACTGATACTTTGACAGCAAAGCATAGAACTTTTTTTGTAATTATTTTTATATTTTATTTTTAAAATGGATAAATAACCTTGATTTGTTTCTGTCATATTGTTTCACAATTCTTCTTAGTTCTTTAATGGCAAAAAGAGATTTAATAAATGTTGTTTTTTTTAAGAATAATTCTACTAGTTTTTTTTTACTGTGCAAAATAACATAAAATTTGCTCCCAAATAAACAACAGAATATCACTATATAAAATAAAAAAAAGTTACAGTTGAGATATCCAAATGATTTCCAAGAAGCAAACATGTATGACTCTAAACAACAGATTAGGTGTTGCAATTGTCTCCATTATTTTGTATCCTTTTGTACAGAATATGAAACTCCTGAGATACAGTCTGAATTTCTAATATGTTAGGGAGGTATCACATACACAAGTTGTTTTACTGGTTGCGCAGGAACCTACTAGAATATCATGCACTCTACTCACGATACATGCATATTCCCCTTCATACTTTCATTTCACACATAATCAAAATCAAATACACAGCAAACAAACAAGAAGTTGGGATTTCCAAACATTCGTTTTATTATCTTGGCACTATAAACACATTTTGAGAACATAATTGTCATATACATAAAGAAACAACAGGTTCATACCTAGTGTCAATGCAGCCTACTTTTCCAGCTACAGCATCACTTACAATTTGTTATTAATCTTGATGAATCCAAAATCAAAATCCAATAAGGTTTAGTGCTTGGGTTACATTCATATCGATTTGAAACAGTGTTGGTTTGTTGATTTGACAGTATGGAAGCAAAAGTCATGCTCCTAATACATATATTTTGAATTTGCTACCTGTTTTAATTCAAACAAAAGTTTGAGCTGAGATGTGGTTGCTCAATTCTCTGGCCTAGGGTGATTTAATAATTTCTTACTAGCCAAAAAAAGCAAAACAAAAGCTTTCATCTGTCAAACTCTTGTCATGCAGGATTTCCATAGCTTGTAGCAGAAGGTGAGCATTTTAATCCAGCCCCACATGTAACGGAAGTCCTGATCCTGCAGGGGATCAAGTTAAACAGCCAATAAGGGCTGTAGAATCAAACTTAATGCTCAGTAATGGTCTGGCACTATACATATAGTATGTTTTTCTCACCTTAACAATTGTAAACTGAGAAATAACTTAATTAGAAGAAAACATTTAAAAAGCTTTTATAGCATAACCATTTTTGAAATGATTATACAGCTCTTTAGAATGCTTACTTCTAATTGGTCAACAGAAACATTCTTATTTTTGCACAGTTGACTGATTTCCCTGCATGGCAACCAATTTCCTATGTAGCTGTGCAAGTTTATTGTCTGTTGTAACACATCATTTCAAATCAAATATCAAAGTTAATTAGATTAATTTATTTGGTAAGTTGTGAAGTGGGATAAAATACAGTCATCTAATATTAGGGTTAATTCTGTGATCATAACAAACAGTTTTAAACCAAAAAGGTATTTGGTTAAGAACTTGTGTGTGCATTATCAAATTGACAATAAATAGGTCTGTAACATTACCAAAAAAAAAATTAATTTTGGTTTCCCAAAAAAGTGTTGCACACTAAAGCTTGCAAAGATTTGTGTGTGCTGTGCTATTTTGGGGTGTGTTGGGCTGTGCACAAAACCGTCTTTAGTATTGTTCCATCCTTTCAGTATCTGAAATAAAGAAAGAGAGAGAGAGGAGTGTGAAAAAACAAATTAATTATATAGAAAATTTCTGTTTTGTTTTCCTTGTGGTCTGGCACCTATTATGTCTCGTGTTCTGGGAAAATCTAAACTGGAAAAGTCACTCTGTGAGAAAAAAAAGTATTTATTTTATATATATTGCATCTGCATGTGTACTTGCATGTGTTTTTGTTTTGTTTTTAAGTTATGTTTTTGGACATTTTTGCCTTTATTGGACAGTACAGTCAAGAGGAAACAAGAAGGGACAGGGGAGGAGAAAGGAGCACAGGATCAGGATAGTACCACAAACTTGGGTTGCCTGGAACGTTGGAGCGCTGCCCACAAGGCTATGGCTCTGACGTGTACATGCATGTTTGTGCCTTCAAAACTACATAATTTTTTATAATATTTGTGTATCCTTTTCAGTGGTTTTTTTTTGAGTTTCAGACCACCGCTGATTTGTCAAGTGTGCTGCCGCCTGCCAGCGGTAATTACGTGATCAGCGCCTCTTCCACTCGTCAGAAGTGAGCTGCAGGTCGCACTGGTCCAGACTTCCTGCTAGCTGTTTCTTTTGATTGTTCGTTTCAAGTTAAAAGAATTTCAACTTTTACACGCAGCGCCGCTCATCAATGTCAGTTCTGGAACTCGGAGGCGGGGCAAGCATTGCGAGCTTCTGTTTACAGTGGCAAGTTGGCATGACAAATGTTTTATTTTATATGTTATATATGTTATGTTTTATTATCTTATTTTATTTTTTTCCATGTCAAAACTCATATCTAGCAATTCTGCTGTTTGCCTATTTCTTTTATTTCCGTTATTGTCGTTATTGCATCACGTCTCAAAAGCGCGTCTCCTCACGTTCTACGCTACGCTTTTTAAAAAACCATTCCTGAGTGCTGTGTCTCGCGTTTTTAGACACAAATACGCGTTCTGTGTGAATGGCCCCTAAAAATGCTGGGTTAAAAACAACCCAAGTTGGGTTGAAAACGGACAAACCCAGCGGTTGGGTTAAATGTTTGCCCAACATGCTGGGCAGTGTTATTTAACCCAACTATTGTTTAAAAATGACTATATGGCTGGCTTAAAATGAACCCAAAATAGGTTTGAAATTAAAATTCAGACACATAATTACTAGAGGCAACAATAATAATTAAAAGGTGAACATTTATTAATAAGCAATTTAATAAATGTTTATTGTTTAATTATTATTAATTACACTTATTAATAAAAGTATATTCATAAATGTTAATTCCCAACATACTTTGGGTTTATTTTAAGCAAGCAATACAGTAATTTTAGTTTAACCCAAACATTTAACCCAACCGCTGGGTTTCTGGGAAACTGTACCAATATGTCTTAAAATATAATTCAACATTTTTTTAAGTGTGCTCTTACAATAGCATCTACCCAAAAATCTTTCATAATTGAAATTATGAAAGATTTTTGGGTAAATTAAATTCTCTGATAGAGGTCGACCAATATTGACCCCGCTTACTTTCTGAAAGGGTTAGTTCACCCAAAAATGACAATTCTGTCATTAATTACTCACCCTCATGTCGTTCCACACCTGTAAGAACTTTGTTCATCTTCGGAACACAAATTAAGATATTTTTGTTGAAATCCGATGGCTCAGTGAGGCCTCTATTGCCAGCAATGTCACCAAACTTCTCAAGATCCAGAAAGGTACTCAAAACATATTTAAATCAGTTCATGTGAGTACAGTGGTTCAACCTTAATGTTATAAAGCGACGAGAATACTTTTTGTGCGCCAAAAAAACCCCCAAATAACGACTTTTCAACAATTTCTAGTGATGGCCGATTTCAAAACACTGCTTCAGTGAGTAATTAATGACAGAATTTTCATTTTTGGGTGAACTAACCCTTTAATACAAGTCCCTGAGGTTGTGGATGATATTTCACCTTAACTTATACTGAAGACATAAAATGGTATGTTTTTGTAATCTTTTTATTAAAATGTAAAAACTTGCACTGGAATTACTTATTAATCATGTTAATAGCTTTTTTTCTGGTAAACTCCCATTCAATCCAATCAAATCTTGGTATATAAAACAAAGTCCCAGCCTACATTTGTTTTTCTTGTTGAATATCCAGTTCCACTTGGCAAAACATCACATTACTGAAGTTAAATGGACTGATTCATGTTTACTTAAAACCATTTACAGGCCACATTACAAACTTACTGAAGTGAGACTTAAATGATTATAATTTGTGACTAATTGTTCACAGTTGTAGCTAGTTCAGTAGTCGTGTAACAATCGCAGGCCTAGTTTAAGTTAAAAATTTAAAAGAGATTTTAAAAGAGAAGTTAAAAGTACTTAAATGTAAAATTCAATGTTTTCCTTTAATATACTTATTTTAAAAATTATAGCATCCAATTAACAAAACAAATCTGCTAGTTATCGCTAGGGCTGGGCGATATATCGCATGCGATTGTCACGCGCATTTCCTCAGTAAAGCCGGTTCCCTGATTACCGCTAAATCGCCATCACCTGCTTTCAGATGGAGCGGCATATAATAGACAGAGCCGTAGTTCACTGACAAGCCACGCAATATCGCGTTCATTATCGAAGGCGATTCATCTGCGATATGAACGTGATATTGCGTGGCTTGTCAGTGATCTACGGCTCTGTCTATTATATGCCGCTCCATTTGAAAGCAGGTGATGGCGATTTAGCGGTAATCAGGGAACCGGCTTTACTGACGAAATGCGCGTGACAATCTCATGCGATATATCGCCCAGCCCTAGTTATCGCTACGTTCAAAAGTTTGAGGGAATACATTTTTTTTATGTTTTTGAAAGATGTCTCTGCAAAGTGCACACCAAGGATGCATTTATTTGATCAAAATACAGTAAAAACAGTAATATTGTTAAATATGATTTCAATTTAAAAGAACTGTTTTGTATTTTAATATATTTTAAATGAATTTTATTCCTGCGATTGCTGTGAATTTAATTTATTCTTCTCATGATTCTTCAGAAATCATTCTAATATGCTGATTTGGTGCTCAAGAAATATTTATTGTCAATGTTATATACAGGTGTGATGTATTTTTGTGGAAACCATGACACTACTTTTTTCAGGTTTCTTTGATGATAAGAAAGTTTAAAAGAAACACTTATTTCAGATAGAAATCTTTTATACCATTAAAAATGTCTTTACTGTCACTTTTGATTAAGTTAATCTTAAAATCGTACTGACCCCAAACTTTTGAATGGTAGTGTACACAGTAACACTCACAAATAAAAACACAAACATGAATGCTCAACATGAGGAATGACAAAAACCAGGGTCAGGTTTAATTTATCCATAACTTCCTTAAGCTACAGTATGTGCAAATACAAAAAATAGCAACAGACTCAGGTCTTCCAGCTAAATTAAGACACATGTGTAGACATGTGTAGAAGCAGCCCACACACACCCACAAAAGCCCACACATTGCAAATAGTAATTAACATAGATGAGCAAGTGGCCACTGGAATGTCACCCATCTGCACTGGCACATTTATAAAGCACAGATGCAGCAGTACTTGCCTGAGATTTGACATTTTCCAATTCCTTCTCTGTCTAACCACAAGTAAGAATGGTTGGCAACAATATGACAGAAGTGTACGGTCACAAGGCAGTTGTGACATTGCAAAACCAACTAGGACAACATTAAAGGGGACCTATTTTGCAAAATTCACTTTTGGCTATAAATGTGTGTTGGCAGTGTGTGAACACAACCACCCTATAGTGATAAAAATCCAACCACTCCTTTTTTTAATCCCCATAAATCATAAGCAGTGTCTCAGAACAAGCCGTTTCCAGATCCCTGGCAGAGCGACGTCACATTAGCCACAGGCCCCGCCCACAAATGTTGACAGACACTGCCGTTTTAACATAGAACCGCCAAGCAGGCAACCTCCCCCAGTTTATCTTGATGCCAATACGGAAGTGACTTAAACTGCGATTCATCGACTGGCCGCTAGGGACAGGCTCCAAAAGAGAGCAGAATCTCATTGAGTCCCATGTTAAAACGGCCAACTTTACAGCAGAAAAAAAAATGTTTACAGCCTGGATCAAATTGTGGTTTTGGTCTATACAGCTAATTTTGCCCTTCAAAATAAAGGCTTAAAAAATATTAAGCCTTAAAGTTCTGCATAATTAAGGGCGTGGTCACTTGAGTGACAGGTTTGCTGTTGCTGTCTGTGAGCCGTCACTTTACCTCAGCTAATTCCAGCCGCTAAATTTGGCATCTCTGCCGCGTTTATGTTTTTTTGGGGGGATTATTTTATAAAAATATAGCCATATTATAAAATAATATGGCTTACTGCGTTAATGGTCGAGACAGATGTGCGTCTGTGTAGATGTGCTCGCATGCGGAAGATAAACAGAACACGTTGTTGGATCCTCTTGGCATTGGCTAAAAGTTTTATTCCTGAGATTTACTACAATGACAATGGCGAGAGGATATAAAACTCCGACAGCACTGCTTGGACTATAACTAAAACTGCTGCATTTTGAAAAATTATACTTTGGATGCGGGCTCATTTGTTTGTGAGATATATACGATCATATACAGTTTTACAACAAATGCTGCTCAGGTTGCATAATTTCTTGAAGAACAATGATGGAGAGCAGATCATTCAGAAGAAATATGATGCAAACAATGGATAATATATCAAAATTTCATGGATTTAACATGGATATTTAACCATATTTCATGGATTTAACAGCTGCTAAGATGGCAGGGGCCTCATTTTCGCTTCAAAAATGCTCTTCAGAAATCTACGGGTAACGTGACATTTTTTTCAAGTCTATGAGAACCGCCCTGAGCGAGTTCACAGCAAGTTGTACACAGTCCGCCATTACTGCACTGACGAGAATGTCTCCCAAGTGTTTTAGGTGTTCTGTAGCTGGATGGATTAATCCACATAACGCTCTCCATTTACTCCCTAAATCTGAGCTGCTGAAGACCAGGTGGATGAATTTTGTTTTAGAATAAAATGCTCCCTCAACTCTACCTAAATTCGTCTGTGCGAATCACTTCACACCGGACTGTCAACACAAAGGGACAATACTAAACAGAGGTTGTGCTAAAAAGTTGTTACTCAAGGATAAATCAATTCTAAATAAAACTGTTTGTGATCCAGCTTACAGTCTCCAAAGTGATACTGGATACGGCAGTAATGAAGATGAGAGCTCTTTATTACAGTTAATCAGAGTTGATTTACGGATATAAAGTTAACCAGTTTATTAAGCACCACCCGAAAAGGCATAAGGTATTTATATTTGTTTACTGTTAGTTGTTTCTGTGTACTTCGCTGTGTATGTTGATGATAATGCTAGGGAAAGAGAGAGAGTTTATGGATAATATTTTAATGCACACTTGCACTGTTTTATTAAGCTCTAACAGAGATTTTCTAGAGTGAAAACAGATGCTTCATCTTTTGTGTGAAGTACAATAAGCATAATAAAACTTGACGGTAAACTGGCTTGTAATAATATAGTGGATAAAAACAAGAAGACAATATAAGTTATAACCATAATAAAAATTAAACTAAACCTGTTCTATCTCCATGCAGCATATATTCGCAGTTTCTGACATTATAGTGCGTCCTGACTGAATCCTGACACCGGAGAATCAGCTCTTGAATCTCCACCCTCTTAGGCCAATCGCAGCAGCTCATTTGCATTTAAAGGGCACACACTGAAACGGCGCGTTTTTGCTCAAGCCCAAAAAGTGGCAATTTTAACATGCTATAAAAAATTATGGGGTATTTTGAGCTAAAACTTCACATACACACTCTGGGGACATCAGAGACTTATTTTACATCTTGTAAAATGGGGCATAATAGGTCCCCTTTAAAGAGACTTTAACTTTAATCTCATTTAACACAATAATGACTTTAAATTATCTTTTGGGGGTAATTTCTCAGCCAAATTTGATGTGCAATTAGATTAATTAATCGATTAAGCGCCTAATTAAGCACTTGACAGCCCTAATAAAAACTAAAACCAACTAAAACTAAAACTGAAATAAAAATTAACCCTAAATAATTAATAAAAAATTTTATGTCAAGAACACATTACAAAATTACTAAACATTAATCAATAATTAACATGAAAACTAAAATATAAAAAATTCAAAATATTAAAAAAAACTATTAAAAAACTAAAATATCACTGCTTCAAACTGCTAAAAAGATGATCTTCATTTTCATTTAAACTTCTGTACATTCTGAGTTCATTCTCACCCGTAATTCTGAACCAGCTGTTTTTCATGTTTGTTTCATTTCTGCTGTTTTTGCTCTTCCTGCTCCACATTGCGCTACAGCATGATGAGGTGCTGAATGATCTAAACTAAAGCTATTAAATATAACATGCGGTGCATTTTTTATAAAAAGTCTTAATTTTGAGTTCATTTACACGTGAACTACTGAAGTATGGCAAGTATGTGAACACACGTATCCCCAGTGGCGCAACAGGATGAGAGACAGATGCATGACCCAGAGATTGTGTTTTTGAATCCCATGTGGGACAACTTTATACAATTGTGTGTAATGTTGTGTCATTTTGATTCCAATGTTATCCAAGTAAGCATTGTACTAATCTTTTTTCCTCTTGGATTAGACACAGGTGTTTTTTTTATTCATTCTGTGTTCGTTCTCATCTGACCTTCTGTTCATTTTGAGTACATTCTCACCCATACTTCTGAACCAGCTATTTTTCATGTTCATTCAATTGCTGCAGTTTTTGCTCTTCCTGCTCCGCATTGTGCTACAGCCCTTTCTGGGGCTTGGCCCCGTATCGCTGCTTGCAGCTATTTATTATCATCATCATGAATACGATTGAATCATTTAATGTCTGCGGTTCTCTGCTTTAAGATCGCACACAATCCCAACCCTTCGCTAGTGACTATCATGAGCTGTGACGTCAAAGTCACCAGACAGGGGAAAAAAAATTTTTCCCTCCAAATTATCGAAAGAAACATTCCCAACATGTAGCTAACTTGACCATGCCAACTATACAAACTGACCCATTGTCCCAAACATAATGTACTTTCCTTTCTTCTCAATGCCAACGAACACCTTACAGTTCGCAGCATACATGTGCTTTAGTAAAACATAGCTCACTTGTTAATATGTCATGTAGGTTAATATGTAAATAGTCTAAAACAGACTGGTTTGTTCTCAGCTGTCCCATCAAGTATGAGGATATTTAAACCCATAAAACATCACTCATCACTATGTCTATATACATGAGAGTAAATGAGAGTTTGGCATGTGTGACAGTGACACCACACCTACATGTTTATGACACGTTTGAACATGATTGAATGTGTTATCAAGCCTCTATTATGTCTTAAGTGAAATTATAATGAAAAAGTCTTTCAATGCAAAGGTGATTCGATTAAGATGACTTTGCAGATACGGAAGCCACTCCCGGGGATTAAAATTAACATGGATGCCAAGAACTTATTCAGGTGTCACAGGTACAGTGTGTACCATCACAATGAATTCTTCATCTGATTTGAGGGTATTCGGAACATGTCCTAGTAGATGCTGTTCTATAACACACATGCCTTTTGAGTGCACATGAGGGCATTAGACACGCATTGTTTCTGTGTGTGTTTACGTGCTTGTGTGCAAGTTGTCTGAATCTGTATCACCTGTCATTATAATAGTTGGACAGCAGGCTTTGGATCTCAGAAGAAACCGGTCTGTTCAGGGGTATCAGATGTTTTCTGCTCTGGGTGGATGACGGCGTAACTGTATTTAAAGAAAAAAAAAAGTAGACAAAGAACACATTTAAGAAACCCCATAGTTAGCAACCTTGCAAATATGTCACCAAGGTTGTTTTTTTTCAGTTTTGGGTGAACTAACCCTTTAATATTAATTAATCTCATGGCATTATTTAACTGTAATTGCATGTTAAATGCATTCATGCCACCTCTGAGCTGCAATAAACAGTCTGTAAATACATCTAAATACCAGTTCAGATGCAAGTTCTGTAAAAAAAAAGTTTTGTAATAAATTTAAAACTACTTTTTGTAATGTCTATTTGAGACTTTCCTTACTTACTTACAATAATGACTTTAAATTGTCTTTTGGGTTAATTTCTCAGCCAAATTTGATGTGCGATTAGATGAATTAATCGGCACATCATGTAATTAATTAGATAGAAAAATTAAGCGCTTGACAGCCCTAATAAAAAATAAAACCAACTAAAACTAAAAATTAAAATTAAAATAAATTAAACCTAAATAATGTATAAGTTCCAGTTTTGTTAACTGGAAAGATATTATGAAAATTGTTCATAAAAATATTAAAATGTACAAATATTTTATTTTTGTAAAAATAATTATTTTATTTTTAAAATATAAATACATATACTATTTATTTTTTACATTAAAAATGTTAAATACATAAAAAAATTATATATTTATATATAAAAATCTAAATTATTCAACCCCCTTAACCTGCAAGACATTTTGCTGCTGAGAACAAAATTTGTTTGACCATGTAGATGGCGTTCTTCTGCTCATAAGCTTTGCAGCTTTGCTGAATGCCACTCTTGACTAAGAAGAACATAAAAGGCTGACTTAAATTCATTTGGATATACCTGTGGAAGAATGTTTTATGGAGGGATGTGACCAAACTGGTACTTTTTGGACTCATGGATCAATGGTACATCTGGTGCAAAAAAGCTTATGAGTCAATTATGAGCAGAAGAACACCATCTCCATGGTCAAACATGGAGGTGGTCCAATCTTGTTATGGGGGTTCTTTGCTGTTGCAGGAAGTAGAAATCTTGACTGTATGAAGAACATCATGAATTCTTTGAAGTATCAAGCCATTTTGGCAAAGATGGCGAAGCCTTTGGTGCAGAGACTGAAGCTTGATGATCAATAGACTTTCCTGCAGGACAGCTGTTCCAAAGTATACATCCAAATCTACTTAAGCTTGGTTCAGGGATCAGTTGTAGAATGTTCTTGAGTAGCCTGTACAGTCTTCAGATTGAAATCTTATTGAAAATATTTGGTGGAATTTGTAGAAAGCAGTGGTAACATGGAAACCAAAGGCTATCAGTGATCTGGAAGCTTTTTCAAGCCAGGAATGAGGCAAGATTGCAGTAGAGAGGTGACAAGCTTCTAACCACTTACAGGCAGTGTTTATTAAAAATTATAAGGAATAAAAGATTCTGCACAAAATTTGACGTTTGGGGGTTGAATAATTTTATAGCCAGTTTGAATTTTTTATTTTTCAACTCACTCAAATGTGTATTAATAAACTTTGTTATAATAGTTAAAATAAAATTGTTCTCAGCAGCAAAATGTCTTGCAGGTTCAGGGGGTTGAATAATTTTGTACAATTGTGTGTAATGTATACAACTGTATATATAAAGTAATGGCATTAAAAATATAAGTATTACTATGTTTACTATGACAGCTCTAATTATTACATTTTATAATTTAAAGTCACCATGAAATTAAAATGGACAATTCTTATTTTATGGAATATTGCAGTGTTTATTTTAAACAAAGTATCCATGCACATTTTTGCCCTCGTAATCTTTAATCAAAATAACTTTAATCAAACAAAAGAAGATATTTGGCAATGAATGGCAATAGGGTCCAAAGTAATTTAGACTCAAACTTTCTTTAAAATATCTTGTTTTGTGTTTTGCACAAGAAAGAAAGTCATATGGGTGTCATTTGGGCACTAACATGGGTGAAAACAATATTGACTTTCTTCTTTATAGTTGTGCCTTTGGGCTTTTTTAATCCGTTAACATATGATCCACACACACATTTTTTCCACTTTGTCTCTTTTTGTCCTGCTATGATCTTCACAAATCAACAGTCTAAATATGCTACACATACACAACATATTGCATCATGTTTCACTGTCTGTATAAACCTCACAAGCAATAAGAAATGAATAGCCTGACGGCACGTCTGGCTTCGCTCTTGGTTCACCTTTCGGTCAACTTACATCTCTGAAAAGGATCTCCACCCTATGGGTGGGGTGATTGTGACAACTGTGCACTATACTTAGATGAGTATCATAATATGTCTGCTAAATTCAAAAGAAAGTCAGTATATGTATTTTCAGGACATGGGTGACTCAATCAAAATGTGTAGCCGCATATTTTGATTAGTACCATGTAAAGAAAAAAGATGGGTAGCAATTTAGATTTACATTTAGAATAATAGTTAAGCCTTCAAAATTATTAAATAACATTAATGGAAGAGAGAATTAAGTAGTGACCAAAAAAAAAAAAAAATGAAGCAGAAAGCTTTAGATTTAAGTTATACTGTTAGTCAAAAAATATCAAACTGTATAAAATACATATTTTTGCAATGGGCAGTTCTCAGTGCATTATAATATTTTGCAAAGGCAAATAATTTATTTTAATAATAATACATACTACTGTATATGCTATTATTCACCAATCCTACTATATACAATTTTACCACAGTTTGCAGTTACAATGAGCAAACAGCTCTACTGAACTTTTTATGTTTGTTCATAAAAAGGTGTGTTTGGGTCTTTGTTTTTGTAAAAAAAACAAAAAAAAAACATAATGGACATATAATTAATTTTGAAATTTTATCAAGTGTTAACAATAAGATTATGTGGGTTTTTATAATCAATTAACACTGCTTTTGTCATTTTTTACAAGATGGACAAAATTCAAAATGTCACCAAAAAAGTCATTCAGTTTAACCAAAATTTCGTATGACGATATTTTCAAACAATGCTAACAGACTGATATCTAGCTAGCTAGCTAGTTAGCAAAAGGACAATTAAACATTGTATATTTAGTACAAGTTTTCAATATATTACAACATTTTTCATGTTTTATAGCGGTTGTACCGAATGACCTGATATTTTGGGACATGCGTATGAGCAAGTGAAAACATGAATTTTTCAAATAGTTAAAAGAGAGTTGGTTACTTTGCTTCACGACCATGTGGTCCTTTGCAGGCATCTGAATGATGTCACATCCTGTCACATGATATTGATGACTGCATGATCCAAAATGGTCCCTTCATATTGGTTACTCCGAATGACATCAATGAAATTCATTTTTCCGGACATTCTTTCTCATAACAAAGCAACGACTTCTACACATAATTTTAATACCATTTTGCATGTTGTTATGTTGATATATGATGTTATAAAATCATGCCAGAATAGAAAATATATACATTTATGACATTTTAAAATATTTTAATCACAAATGAAATGGCTGTATTGGCCTTTGGACGGTTAAACCGAATGACCTTTTGACACTTCAGAATCTTTAAAATACCTTTATATGTAGCAAAATATAATTAAAACCTTTTGGATTCAATAAAAGTGATCTAGTTGTACTACCTTACATACTTTGGATGTCATATCTTTGTTTTTTATTATTATTATTAAGGCCTTTGGACAAAAAAATGACCCGTCACGTATTCAAGTATTTTATAAATAGGGTTATTTTCAAAATGTATTTAGAATGGTAGACAATAAAACACTTGCACAAATGTGTCTCACTTATTATCTTCCCACATTCTCATAATGCTCTTACCCATTTCATGATACAGGGAGCCTTGTTTTAATGTCACTGCCACAGTTTTCTTTGCAGACGGTTCCTCAATCTTCATGAGCTCATCACAGCACTGTTTCCACTGACCTACATAGAAAAGTACAGGTTCTTAGTGGTTTTGAGTGCATAATTTTAAACACCTGAGGATTAACTGTAAACAAAGGTTTCAGTGTAGACCCACCTGTTAACGTTTAGAGGATGTAGACCATAAAAATACCTATAAATACCTTGCATGAAAACAACAAGGATGCTTTTTTGAGAGGTGCTATGTGCTCGTGTCTACATTTTTGCGCAAGATATGTATTGAATTTCAAACCTTCAGGAACACTGTATTTTAAACATCTAAGAACATCAGAACAACCCGTCTCAGTTGCATTTCTCGTTACTTTACACCAAACAGACCACATGCTTTACAACTTATGACACATAAGCCATAAGACAAGGATATAAAACTGGGCAAAAAACAAAGCCGAAAGTACTTCTTTTGACAAACAATAATAATCCCCTAACATCACTGCAGAGAAACCAAAGCCAACCGCAACCAGACTGATTATCTGCTTCAACGTATGTGTCCTTATCTTTTCAATACCTGGCAATTGTGTTAACATCTATTCTACAATCGGAGATAAAGGTAATATGCAAAAAATGCAATGTACTCTATCCAGTTTCCTAAACAAACAATAAATATATTCAATGTTGTGATTCAGTGCAGAGGAATCCAAGTCTTTTGTACATGAATGTCACAGGATGTTACGGAAAATTCTTTTTTTGCATTCAAAAAGGCGGTTATTATTCATCAAGGGTGAAAAATTGCTCAGTGTCAAATAACTCGTCTGTAGATGCCTGACTCGTGTTTCCAGGGCCCGTATGTATAAAGCTGCTCAGAGTAAAATTTTAGTCTTAAGTGTGTCAAAATTCGAAGAATGACGTAATTTTACTCTTATTCTTAGACTTAGAATAAGTGTGATTCATAAAGGTTCCTAAGTGTCAAGACTAGGTCTCAGCTCCTAAATTATTTAAGAGAGCTGGAGAGGTGTCTTAACCTAGTTAAGAGTAACAAGATGGCAGCAGAGAAGAGGAGACACAAGCTTTCCAATAAAGATATGCTGTATTGGAGTTATATGATGACATGGAGTTGATAAAATGATATAAACTTGATTGTCAATTCTTTTTGTAACTGACCTAATAAGAAATGTAATAACTTTAAATCAATGTAATAAATATTACTTAAACAATAATTAATATGTTTAATGCATTTTAATACATTAAAAGGTGCTGTATGCGATTTTTCAAATTCGTTGTTGAACACTGTTGATTATTTGAAATCAACCCAAACAAACACACCCCTCTCTTCATTGCGCCGCCACCAAAACTCACGCTCCAATCCTAACCTCTGAGTCACCGCCCTGCTCTGAATTGGTCTAGAATCCTGGCCCGATCGCTGCTGGCATGTGAGGCGAATGCACTACCAATGATGTTAAACACCTCATTCTCTAGCGGGCGTCAGTGTGCAGTAGTTTACCTGCAAAACTCTCAGAGTCTGGCCACTGTTAATGAGTGAGTGAGTGAGTGAGTGAAGTGACATGTGGCCAAGTATGGTGACCCATACTCGGAATTTGTGCTCTGCATTTAACCCATCCAAGTGCACACACACAGCAGTGAACACACACACCGTGAACACACACCCGGAGCAGTGGCCAGCCATTGCTGCGGCGCCCGGGTAGCAGTTGGGGGTACGGTGCCTTGCTCAAGGGTCTCACCTCAGTCGTGGTATTGAGGGTGGGGAGAGCGCTGGACATTCACTCCCCTCACCGACAATCCCTGCCGGACCTGAGACTCGAACCCGTGACCTTTGGGTTACAAGTCCGACTCTCTATCCATTAGGCCACGACTGCCCCTGTTACACGTAATGAGAGTCGATGTCTGTTTATCGCAGCTGACACGAAACAAAATGCTTCACGAAAAATAAAGCATAGATGATGAACGAACGACAAGGAAGCACAAAAGATGAACATACAGTACACAAGAGTAAATTCAAACAAGAGTTTCTTGTTAATCGCAAACAATTTTGCTTAAACCATCAAAATATGAGAAAAAATATTTTTATTTTTATATTATTTAAATGTTTTAAAATATGGCATTGAATACAACAAAATCCGTTTTTAATATTTAATTGGTTCTCTGTTGTTTTTGCATGTGTTCATAATTTCTTTGTATGACAGACTGGCCAAACATAATTTGAAATAATTAGAAATTTCATTTCATTATCACACATGAGACAAGTGACTCCAAGCACAGCCAGTCGATGTGCTTACATCTTTTAACACAAGTTTAATTAAGTTGAATTAAGCTTGAAGATGTCAATTTTCATATGGCTGGACATCACATTTGGCCACTACTCTATGGCAGTTCATTGACTTTCCAACTGACCATCAAACCATGCGGCAAAAGAAAGCCACTTTTATGTTGACTGTGGGCTTCCCTGCAGTTGTCGGAGCCGTTGATGAACCCATTACACATCATTGCTCTAACTGTAAATGAGGAGACATATATCAACAGAAAAAGATTCCACACCATCAATACTAATTTGTGATAACTTTGCACAATGCAAAGCTATTGCTTTTAAATCAATTTAAATATTCAAACGTTTGTGTTTTTTTTTTTATTATTGTTATTATTGTTTTTTATAATAACATTAAATCACTGGTATTGTGCTGCTGTGACTTCAGCCTTCCAGGCTCGCTATTGGCTGATTCAAAGGCTAAGGGCGGCCATTTTGAGTTGACATCGTTGTAGTCCTTAGTTCACAACACTTAAGTCAGCACTTAAGAATCCGTCTTACACTTTACTAAAAGTTGCTTTTAGCTTCTTTATAAAAGTCTCCTACTCTTAGAAAACTCCTACTCTTTACTAAGAATTTTTTGACACTTAAGTCAAAACTTAAGACTATTCTTAAGAGCATTTCCGAGAAGTTTTATACATACGGGCCCAGATCTTACAAGCAAAAATCGGAACAAGTACAATCAAAAACAAATAAATGGAAATGCTTTATGCTGAAAATAAGATAGAAATATCATGACCCGCACCTGCTCACTTTAATAACTCCTTAAACAAGATGGCTGTTTACACGACCCCATTTTCAATTAAAAACTTTTATTTACACACCGTTATGGGGGCCTTAAAACGCAAACATTTGACAAAGGGTTTTAAAGTTTTTGAATAATCAGCTATTAGTTATCTCTGTGTAAACAACGAAACCAAAAACAGTGACGCATACACATGTTAAAGGTGCAGTTACACTGCACTTTTCATCCCATTGACTTCCACTCATTTGCATGCGAATGTGTCATACCGGAAACACAACCACGCGCGAAAAGTTTCACATTTCGCTGCATTCCAAAGTTCAAGTTTGGTGAACTCTGACCTGCAAATTTGCATCAAGTGAAGACGTGCGACCAGTAGAAGATCGATTCGTCACGGCACTACAAATCCTCGTCCATACTGGCGTTTCAGAAAAGATCTCTGTCCACACTACACAACCGAACACGCGTGTCACATGACCATTCATGCACACTGTGCATCAGCCTTGTGTAAATAGCCTAGTTGCCGATTGATATAAAAATAGCTTGCCTCTCACTGAAACGCAACCCTGGAGTTGTCAAACTAAAGTGGGGTCTGCAGTGTTTACAAAATGTTCTGTTTTCGTGTGTCGAAAACCCCGGAGTAGTGTGGACGCCAGGTGTAACCGTAGCAAAAGTTATGCATTTAAAAATGAAAACGCACTAGTGTAAACGAGGCCTCACTTCCGCATTTAAATGCGGTTGTCACTCCTGAAACTTTACAGTGTGTAAATGGTCATAGTGTGTAAAATATTCAAAAAGATTAACACCAAATCTGTTTCTGCTTATGCAACAGGTAACGCAATGTGATTTTAGACCCATCTCTAATTTCTTATTTAAAGGGGAAAAAAATCACTGTTTTTAAATTAATCATACACAAAACGTTTGATTCAAAATAAAGATTAAGAGAAATTTGCTTTGAAATGTAAGCAGGCAGTGTCAATACAGCATATAATTCTTGAACCTTCCCTTTTCTATCAACTGTCAAACCAGAACAAAGAAAGTGTTGTCCTCTGTTGCCTTGATTCTGTGATAAATCTATGTATTGATTAAGTTTTGAAATACAGGTCAAACTGAGGTGATGCCAGATCAGATAATATACAACAAATCTTAAAAATGCAACAGTAAAAAACTGGTAATTGCTTAACCTTACCATAAACAGTAAAAAACAATAAAAAATAAATATATAATACTCTAAAATATTGTAAAAAATTTGGGTTTTTGGAAGAAGTTTGAATATCATATAACTTACAGTAAAAATATGACAATGTACTCACAAAAAATATATTAATTTTTATGAGTCATCTTATAACAAAGTGAAAAATACTTAATTGGATGTAAAATAGCAGCGCAAATATCAAAATACCCCCATTAATACTGAATGACAATTTTAGAGTGAATTTCTGGCAACCTATGGAAACTTGTTTCCGCCACAAATAAAAAAACAAAAAAAAACCTGGTAATTTCAACTTTTTTTTCTCACAATTCTGACTTTTATACTTGCAACTGTATCTCAAATCAGACATTTTTTCTCAGAATTGTTATATATACTCGCAGTTGTGAGAATAAAAAATAGGGATGCACCGATACCAAGCTCATGTACTTGTACTCGTACTCGTAAAAATACCCCCGATACCAAAGACCGATACCTCACGTGACGTAACTCCGAGAGACTCCGGCGGCAGCAGCAGAAACAATGTCAGCCTCAGAGGTGTGGAAATACTTCAAAATTAATCATGACAACACAGGTTATTGGTAATTATGCCCTTTGAAGGTTATTGGACACTGTGAAATTCTTTTAATGTTAATAAAACAACAAAATTTGATAAATAAATGTATACATGGTAAATAAACCTACTGTATCTGAAAAACAAGTTTATTTAATTTGTATCTCTATAGTATTAGTTGTATAGTTTGTAAATTTCTTTTTATATAACAATACAGTGGCATGAAAAAGTATCTGAACCCCTTGCAGAATCTGTGAAAATGAGAATTATTTTAATAAAATAAGAGGGATAATAAAAAATGCATGTTATTTTTTATTTAGTACTGTCCTGAGTAAGATATTTTACATAAAAGATGTTTGCATTTAGTTCACAAGACAAAACAATAGCTGAATTTATTAAAATAACCCCATTCATAAGTATGTGAACCATTGATTCTCAATACTGTGTGTGGTTACCTGATGATCCACGACTGTTTTTTTGTTTTGTGATGGTTGTTCATGAGTCTCTTGTTTGTTCTGAGCAGTTAAACTGAACTCTGTTCTTCAGAAAAATCCTCCAGGTCCTGCAGATTCATCAGTTTTCAAGCATTTTTGCATATTTGAACCCTTTCCAGCAGTGACTGAATGATTTTGAGATCCGTCTTTTCACACTGAGGACAATTGATGGACTCAAACACAACTATTAAAAAAGGTTCAAACATTCACTGATGCTCCAGAAGGAAACACGATGCATTAAGAGTCGGGGTGTGAAAACTTTTGAACAGGATGAAGATGTCACAATTTTTCTTATTTTGTTTAAATATCATTGTTTTTCATTTAGTACTGCCCTTCGGAACCAACAGAAGATAATTGCATGTTTCCCAGCAGAAAAATTAAATACAATTATCCTTGATATTTGAATTCAAAAGTTTTCACCCCTCGGCTCTTAATGCATCGTGTTTCCTTCTGGAGCATCAGTGAATGTTTGAACCTTTTTTAATAGTTGAGTTTGAGTCCCTCAATTGTCCTCAGTGTGAAAAGATGAATCTCAAAATCATACAGCCACTGCTGGAAAGGGTTCAAATATGCAAAAATGCTTGAAAACTGATAAATCTGCAGGACCTGGAGGATTTTTCTGAAGAACAGAGCTCAGTTTAACTGCTCAGAACAAACAAGTGACTCATGAACAACCATCACACAACAAACAAACAGTCGTGGATCATCAGGTAACCACACACAGTATTGAGAATCAATGGTTCACATACTTATGAATGGGGTTATTTTAATAAATTCAGCTATTGTTTTGTCTTGTGAACTAAATGCAAACATCTTTTATGTAAAATATCTTACTCAGGACAGTACTAAACAAAAAATAACATGCATTTTTTACTATCCCTCTTATTTTATTAAAATAATTCTCATTTTCACAGATTCTGCAAGCGGTTCAGATACTTTTTCATGCCACTGTATATAGGCTATTGGTAATTATGCCCTTTGAAGGTTATTGGACACTGTGAAATTCTTGTTCTTTAAGTTTGTGACAAGCACATAAAAATTATTACTTTTTCATTAGAGTAATAAAGAAGCTGTTCTACATTCATTAGTTCACTCACTGTTTTGTGCTTGGAAAACTGCAACATCAAAAAAAAAAAAAAAAAAAGAGAGAGAGAGAGAAATGAATAAAAGTATAGGTATCGGTATCGGCGAGTACTAGAAAAAAAGTATCGGTACTCGTACTCGGCCCTTAAAAAATGGTATCGGTGCATCCCTAATAAAAAAGTCAGAATTGTGAATTAAAAAGTCACAATTACTTTTTTTTTTTATTCTGTGGCGCAAAACAAGCTTGCATAGCAACCACAGCAGGCATTTTTTTAACTGGATTTTTGTACTGTATGAGCATACAGTGGGTACGGAAAGTATTCAGACCCCCTTCAATTTTTCACTCTTTGTTATATTGCAGCCATTCGCTAAAATCATTTAAGTTCATTTTTTTTCCTCATTAATGTACACACAGCACCCCATATTGACAAAAAAAACACATAATTGTTGACATTTTTGCAGATTTATTAAAAAAGAAAAACTGAAATATCACATGGTCCTAAGTATTCAGACCCTTTGCTCAGTATTTAGTAGAAGCACCCTTTTGATCTAATACAGCCATGAGTCTTTTTGGGAAAGATGCAACAAGTTTTTCACACCTGGATTTGGGGATCCCCTGCCATTCCTCCTTGCAGATCCTCTCCAGTTCTGTTAGGTTGGATGGTAAACGTTGGTGGACAGCCATTTTTAGGTCTCTCCAGAGATGCTCAATTGAGTTTAAGTCAGGGCTCTGGCTGGGCCATTCAAGAACACTCACGGAGTTGTTGTGAAGCCACTCCTTCGTTATTTTAGCTGTGTGCTTAGGGTCATTGTCTTGTTGGAAGGTAAACCTTCAGCCCAGTCTGAGGTCCTGAGCACTCTGGACAAGGTTTTAGTCCAGGATATCCCTGTACTTGGCCACATTCATCTTTCCCTCGATTGCAACCAGTAGTCCTGTCCCTGCAGCTGAAAAACACCCCCACAGCATGATGCTGCCACCACCATGCTTCACTGATGGGACTGTATTGGACAGGTGATGAGCAGTGCCTGGTTTTCTCCACACATACCGCTTAGAATTAAGGCCAAAAAGTTCTATCTTGGTCTCATCAGACCAGAGAATCTTATTTCTCACCATCTTGGAGTCCTTCAGGTGTTTTTTAGCAAACTCCATGCGGGCTTTCATGTGTCTTGCACTGAGGAGAGGCTTCCGTCGGGCCACTCTGCCATAAAGCCCCGACTGGTGGAGGGCTGCAGTGATGGTTGACTTTCTACAACTTTCTCCCATCTCCCGACTGCATCTCTGGAGCTCAGCCACAGTGATCTTTGGGTTCTTCTTTACCTCTCTCACCAAGGCTCTTCTCCCCCGATAGCTCAGTTTGGCCGGACGGCCAGCTCTAGGAAGGGTTCTGGTCGTCCCAAACGTCTTCCATTTAAGGATTATGGAGGCCACTGTGCTCTTAGGAACCTTAAGTGCAGCAGAAATTTTTTTGTAACCTTGGCCAGATCTGTGCCTTGCCACAATTCTGTCTCTGAGCTCTTCAGGCAGTTCCTTTGACCTCATGATTCTCATTTGCTCTGACATGCACTGTGAGCTGTAAGGTCTTATATAGACAGGTGTGTGGCTTTCCTTATCAAGTCCAGTCAGTATAATCAAACACAGCTGGACTCAAATGAAGGTGTAGAACCATCTCAAGGATGATCAGAAGAAATGAACAGCACCTGAGTTAAATATATGAGTGTCACAGCAAAGGGTCTGAATACTTAGGACCATGTGATATTTCAGTTTTTCTTTTTTAATAAATCAGCAAAAATGTCAACAATTCTGTGTTTTTCTGTCAATATGGGGTGCTGTGTGTACATTAATGAGGGAAAAAAATGAACAAATGATTTTAGCAAATGGCTGCAATATAACAAAGAGTGAAAAATTTAAGGGGGTCTGAATACTTTCCGTACCCACTGTATGTGTGCTTGTGTTTTGGACAACAAACAGTTTATGCTCTATATGCTACAAAGTGTGTTAAGTATGCAAGCACAGTTAGTCACGCATAACAGTAATGCATTTCGAAAAGTACAGAACTTTGTGTCAAAGATTTCAATGATGCATTTAAAAACAGACAGATCTGCTGGTTGTTTTGCACAATATTATATTTCCTTTTTATTAGGGAAGACTGTTTCCTTGTAATGCTTAACATGAACACCTCCTTGTACTATTTTGTTATTTCAGTAACGTTCCATTAAAACTCGTTTTACCACATGATAAATTATCTCCATAGATCACCCATTTTAACACGTCCACCCACATCTATGGGTTTCTCTTTTGTTTAAGAATTTTATTTGGTTTCCAAGAAGCCAAAAACTTTTGAGCGAAGAGTCAATAGTGCATCCATAGTTGACCAACTGCCAATAGTTTGTATTTTTCCAAATGCAGCATTACTGAAATCTAACTGGGCGAAATAGTATTTGAAATCAAAAGGAAATTTCAAAAGTGAATCTCTAAGGGTGTAAAATTAATTGGATTCCATCCGATACAACAGCAACACTCTTAAAATATGACTTTTACATTATATAAATAGTTCCACTAAATAATCAGTATTTGAAAATGGACATGCTTAATTGCAAAATGGTGTGCTATGAAATTATATAATTGATTGACAACATTTATATTATAATACCTTTAATACTTTATCTGATTTTGTGATATAACACTCCCAATTCTTGATCACTCATTGTTTGTATTGCACTCTTTGTTGTATTTCAAGTGCCCTATATGCTCAGGAATGTAGGCAATGCTGTGCTGAACAAGTATATCATTGTTCTTTGTCTTGCCTATGATACTGGGTAAGGTTTCTTATGAATGCAGTTTAAAAAATGACTCATTCTAATTCACAAAAATTGCTTTCAGATCAAATTGACAACCAACGAATAATGAATAAACTGATTTTTGTGAAACAAGTAAGTTAATTCTGTTTCTAATACTTAATAAATCACAATTAACTACATGTCAAGTAACTCTCATTAGAGTATTAGTAGACTGTTAGATTAGGGTTAGGATTTAGGGTTCAGGTTAATAGAATAATATGTAGTTGCAAAGTTACTTATAGTCAGTAGAATGTCTGTTGGTGGAGCATCAAAATAAAGTTTTAGCAGATATTAAGCAGACAGTCTACTAATACTCTAATGAGAGGTAGTTGACATGAAACTTACCAATTCACAAAATTAACAGAATGCATAGCTGACATAAAAAAATTGGATGACCAGTAATTTCTTGCTACTAAATTCAGAAAAAACAGAGATTCTAATTTTTGGACCAAAAAACGTCTTCACGTAATAACCTAGAATACTGTCTAACACTTGATGGCTGCTCTGTTAAGTCTTCGTCATCAGTTAGGAACCTGGGTGTGCTCTTTGATACCAATCTTTCATTTGAAAGCCATGTTACTAGCATCTGTAAAACCGCATTCTTCCATCTTAAAAATATATCTAAACTACGACATATGCTCTCAATGAAGAATGCAGAACAGTTAGTTCATGCGTTCATGACCTCAAGGCTAGATTACTGTAACGCTTTACTGGGTGGTTGTTCTGCTCGCCTGTTAAACAAACTACAGCTGGTCCAAAATGCAGCAGCTAGAGTTCTTACTAGAGCCAGAAAGTATTAGCCCGGTTCTGTCAACACTGCACTGGCTCCCTATTAAACATCGTATAGATTTTAAAATCTTGCTACTTACCTATAAAGCACTAAATGGTTTAGCTCCCCAGTACCTGAGCGAGCTCTCAATGCATTATAGCCCTTCACGTCTATTGCGATCTCAGAATTCTGGCCAGTTGATAATACCTAGAATATCAAAATCAACTGCAGGCGGAAGATCCTTTTCCTATTTAGCACCTAAACTTCCTATCACTGTTAGGGAAGCAGACCTTTTGCCGCAGCCTGCCAGATCCAGGCCGGATCCAGGAAGCAGGTTTGCCGCAGCCTGCCAGATCCAGGCCGTATCCAGATGACGTTTCAACTAATCTATCCCCTGGGAAGGCCCATTTCCCTTTCCTTTCCATATGTATAGATAAAACATTATCAAAATTATTTCAGTTCGCATAGATCCGCTGACACAACTAATTTTTCTGTATTATGCGGTCCAGTAAAGTAATTTGGCAAATATCACTTTTTTAAAAAAATGACCAAGCTTCTGCGCACATACACACTCAAACACGCAAACCTATAGACTAAACACGTAAATGAACGGCAAGAATGCATTAAAGGTATTCGGTTTTCAGTAGGAAAGGTGTCATTTAAGCGGCCCCTAAAGTAATAATTAACAGTTTTTTCAACGGAAGTGATTCAATCAAAAACCAACTTCAGCTCGATAGGAATTTTCCTATTGTCACTGTGAAGCTGCTTTGAGACAATGTGTATTATGAAAAGCTCTATATATTGAAGATGACTTGAGTTAACATGTAGTTGCAAAGTTACTTATAGTTAGTTGAATGTCTAAAGTGGACCATCGAAATAATGTTACGAACATTTTAATTAAATGCACATCCGAAACTATTGGGGAAAACAGCAAAGAGAGAAAAAAAGCCATAGCAAAACATACAGTAAACAGCAAAGTAAAAAAAAAAAACTACAAAACGAAACTATGAGCTGGAACATTCTCTCAGGTTGATGTCACCTACAGAAACAATACTGCTTATAAATCAGGCATTGTTGAAATATTTTGAAGCAATATGTGCAATAGAATTTGGGTGATTCTCAAAGTCCACATAGTTGAGTGACACCTAATTTTAGTAGCCACTGGGGCACACTAATCCACAACGTTCAGTGCTTGTCAAGTTTAAAACCCACACACTATTTTGACAAAGGGAAAATATCTTCATGTTCATCTGAGGCTTAATGACAACAGATTTTAACAGGGTAGATGACAGGACAAGTCACACTAACAAAACATAGACGTTTTGTAACAACTACCTTTGCATCAAGTAACAACAACTAAAACAAATCCATTCAAACACATTAAATGGAGAGTTCAGCCAATAAAACATTTACCTTATCTTAACTCATACTATTATTTTTTCAGTAAAACACAAAAGGACAAATTTAGAAGATGCTTTTTTTTTTTCATACAATGGTAGTTTAAAGTATCCGCGGCTTTTAAAGGGTTTGTTCACCCAAAAATGAAAATTCTGTCATTAATTACTCACCCTAATGCCGTTCCACACCCGTAAGACCTTCAATCATCTTCAGAACACAAATTAAGATATTTTTTTAAAAATCCGATGGTTTAGTGAGGCCTGCTTTGCCAGCAAGATAATTGACACTTTCAATGCCCAGAAAGCTACTAAAAACATATTTAAAACAGTTCATGTGACTACAGTGGTTCAACCTTAATGTTATGAAGCAACGAGAATACTTTTTGTGCGGCAAAAAAACTAAATAATGACTTTATTCAACAATATCTAGTGATGGGCTGATTTGAAAACACTGCTTCATGAAGCTTCGAAGCTTTTCGAATATTTTGTTTCGAATCAGTGGTTCGGAGCGTATATCAACCTGCCAAAGTCACGCCCCCCAGTGGTGAATCATTGAAATTTCAAAACACTTATGACAAAACGAAGCCTCATTTACTGAAATCACATGACTTTGGCAGTTTGATACGCGCTCCGAACCACTGAAATGTTTTGTTCCACAGATAAAAATCATATGAGCACGAAAACAAACCCCAGAGTTAGTAAATAATGGCATATTTTCATTTTTGGGTAAACTGTTTCTTTCATTTGAATTTGGTTTCTTCAATTAATTAAGTTCAGTACACTTCTTTGTGTGCGTGACAGAACTTGTTTAGGTGACTGCCCAATATTTTATAATCTCACTCTTTGTCTCTGTCTGACCTTACTTATTTACTGTCTGTTGTACTTTAAATCACATGTTCTTGTTCTCCTTCATCAGTTCATCATCCTTTAAGAATGATTAGGGAAAATCTAGTTTGGTAGGTTTTTTGTGTCAGTGATGATAACACTACAAGCGCATCAGTTCCTCATACCGCACAAAAAGTGGCCATGCACATGCAAATACAAATGCAAACTTGTGCAATTATGCACGTTTACAGTTATGCAATTATAGCTTGTTTACATTCCTAAAACAGATCATCAAAACTTCCCTGTTTTACTTTTTTATTCCATTATCACTTTCTCAGGCCAAACTGCTAAAAACAAAAGAAATCTCACCTTATCTAACTGTCACAGTCACTGTACCATAATAAAGGTGTGTTTGTGTTGAAAGAAACTCTTTGCTCACTTTAGGTCCATGTAACACTTCATGGCCCGTTTAAGTTGCGTTTATTCAATTTGATTAAATATTGAAAGTAGAAAAAAAAAAAACTGCACATTTTTTAGTTTTTCTTTTAAAAAAACAACAATGAAAAAACAAGAATTCGGCTTGAGGTTTTACGTTCAGGGGTAGAATATTCTACAGCTTGAATATGCTATTTCCAAATGTGGGTGGCTTCTTTCCGCTAATTGACCAAGCAAAGATCAACCTGTGCCGCTTTCAGTTCTTTCACAGTTCTGTGCAACAGAATAATAGTCTTCCGCTGCTATAGTTGGACAGATTCTTAAAGCATTTATTACAAATAATCTCTCTCTCATCAAACACCCAGACTAAGGAATGCTTTGACACTGGGCAGGGCCTAGAATGGGCTTTCTTCTTTATAGGCATGGGTTTGACAACCTACATGCCAGAGAAATATTAGCTGATTATATGTACCTCACATCTGCACCCATTACCTATCAGCCTACTTCTACTTGCACAGAACTGTGGAAGTTGATAATAAAACTGTTAATTGTGGGCGTGTGCGAAAAAAAGTGTGATATACAATCCTTTAGGCTCGTGAAAAACGCAAAGGCGCCCCCCGGTGGCCAATTTCTTTTGAATTTCTCACAGGCCTCTAGGGTCGTGAGTCAAACAGGCCAGTGAGTTTCATTCCGATCAGCCTCCGTTAACCTTGTCTGATAGCTACTCAAATTTTATTGGTCGCAGCTAG
>RJVU01035392.1:1515939-1526267 GCA_003731715.1 Anabarilius grahami
AATATTACATTTATTATATTTATTTATTTTATTTTAGCTTCACAGATATATACAGTGCACAGCATAAATGAGTACACCCCCTCTGAACAAATACAAAAGATGTATTTTCTTTATGATCACTAATACAATTTATGGAAAGATGGCAAAACAAAAATGTATTAAACATGTACATAATAAAAACTGAGAAATATATGTCATTAATAGCCATAAAATAAGTAAATTAGCCAATTTTGTTTAAATTAAGGATTGCAGAGATGAGTTCACCCTAGATTTAATTCAACAAATGTATAATATTCTAGCACTTAGAATGCCCTATTTTGAATATACTGCTCTGACCCTTCTTGGCACGGAGTGTACAAGTTCATGACAAATTGTCACATCTGTCCTGTTTAACTCCTGGATGATGAGCTCCTTAAATGCCCTGATCTTTAATGGGGAGTGTTGTTTAACAGAATCCCCCACAGGTGCTCAAGAGAGTAAAGATTGAGTGCAATACATGTCCACAGAAGGTTTTTCACCTTGGGAGAATGCATATCCTCATTGTCATGTTGAAAAAATGCCCAACAATGCAGGGAATGAGGAAAGGGTAACATCTTCTGTTTCAAGTTTGTGTATTAAATTACACAGTGGTGTGGGAATTCATGACAGCATTGATAAAGCACAACTCCAGTCACACCTTCAGCACTCATACATCCCTATATAAGAGCTTTACTACCACAGAACTTTACTGTGGGAACCAGGCACTTCTCACTGTACTCCTCCTCTAGCAACACCATAACATTTTGGATGCTGTTAGATCCAAAATGATTGATTTGGTCTCATGAGACCAGAGTATTGATTCCCAGAACCTATATTTTGTAAATATGGGCTTTGGAAATGGCTAACTGACTTTATTGTGCTTTGGCTACAGTAGGTAGTTCCAGTGAGAACAACAAACATGCATGTCATTTCTGCAGGCTGCATCTTACTCTATGAGATAAACAGTCACTCTTTTCATAGCTTTTCCTGGCTCTGAGACACTCGCTTGGTATTTCTCCTGCTCTTTGTCTAGCAAAAAAAACCCTCATCACTAAATGAAAGCTTAAAATGAAGGCCTGATTATTTCAAGGGCCTTGTCTCAATCACTGCCATGACGTTCCTTGCGAGAGACGCGCGGCTGCGCGCTCCAGTAACTTTCCACACTCCACAGGCGCCGCATGCAATGTTTTTGTCAGGAGACAGGAGTAACAACTGCAGATTATGAGTTACCTGCGGTGAGTCCGACATAATGAATCCACTAAGTGTGTGTGCGGCTTTAAGTCGTGCACACACTTAACGATTGTAAGGCAGATTATGAATGTAAATTGATACTTATGACTGATCGCGCTCAAACGCGTCCAGCCAGAGCCAGTTGCGTTCAGTCTGCGATTACAGTCGGTGTTCAAATTCCATGTGAAAGTATATAAATCTGCTTCAGGAGCAGGAAACAATCACTGTATGTTAAGCATAGTCTTAGAATGTTTTATCTAGTCGTTAAATGTGTGCCCGGCTTAATAACACAGCGAATGCCGGTGGTAAACACTCGTGTTCCAATACTCGTGCACGAGTTTTGGGAGGCGTTCCCTCGAAAAGAGCTGTGAAGGAGGGGGGGTTGTTCTTACGCATGCGCTCATTTTAAAAAATCAGTCGACGAAAAGATCCTCTGTACCACCTTTAAATGTTTTGATTTAACATACTTACCTGTTAATCAAACATTGCCTTAAACTTACACCAGAAAATGTTTATTTTGTTATATTTAGTAACTTTTAGGAAGGTGTACTCATTTTTGCTACACAACATTTTATCACCTTGATAAGAAAATCTTATTTTGACATGTTTCTTTGGTAAATTTGGTAAATATTATATCTCTAAAGAACCCTAACATGTCTTCTAAGTAACTGATTAATTGCTGACTTTCAGAAGTTTCAGAAGGGGTGTACTCATTTATGACCATGACAAACTCGGACAGAAACTTATCTGTTAAATATGAACAACTGAACTTGGAAACTTTTAAATATACAGAACATAAACCACAAGATATTGAAAATGATATTGACCCAGATAATAACTTTTACATTGGTACTCACAACCAGTGTGAATATTACACAGTTGAGCAGTTTAAAAAATACATAAAAATGGATGGCACAATATCAATTATACATTTTAATAGTAGGAGCCTGATCGCAAACCTTTCAAAAATTAAACAGTGCCTAAAACAAGTGGAAAATAAATTCACAGCAATAGCAATAACAGAAACTTGGCTCACGGAAGAACATCATGATTTGGTTGAGATTGAGGGGGTTGCATTATATATTGACCAAAGATATCAATGTAAAATTGTTAATAAAATGTCTTTTGCTTTAGATACAATCATGGAATGCATTACAGTACAAATTGAAATGGAAAAATCTAAAAACATTTTAATTAGCTGCATTTATAGGAAACCGGGATCAAATATTGACATGTTTAATGGAAAAACAACAGAAATATTTAGTAATAGCAATAATAAAAAAAATGGTTTTTATTTGCGGAGACTTCAATATTGATTTGCTCAACCCACAAGAACACAACAAAATTACAGAGTTTATTAATTTGATGTATAGTACCGGTTTGTATCCCTCAATCACTCGACCAACCAGAATTACAATATATAGTGCCACATTAATTGATAACATATTTACCAACGTCATTGACTATAAAGTTGAAAGTGGTCTAATAATAAACGATGTCAGTGACCATCTGCCAGTTTTTGCAAACAGACATAGCTACACTAGGACCAGGAAAGACAACAAAATATACACAATGACCCGACATAGAACCCAAGAAAACATCAATATATTCAAAGAGGATTTAATGAAGCAAGACTGGGGAAAAGTGTATGTAGATAACGTGAATGAAGCCTATGATTCATTTTTGACTGTTGTAATATCACTTTATGAAAAAAACTGTCCTGTAGTAAAGAAAGTAGTAAAACTGAAATCTGAAAAAATGAAAATGGCAAAAGTGATACCAATATATAAGGCTGGTGAAAAACATACACTTTCAAACTACAGACCTGTTTCACTGCTCTCCCAATTTTCAAAAATACTAGAAAAAATATTCTCTAAAAGGCTCGATAATTTCATTACTAAACATAATACACTGTGTGATCAGCAATATGGTTTCAGGACTAATAGGACAACCTCACATGCACTTATTCAATTTGTGGAAGAAATAACAACAGCAATAGAACAAAAAAAATATGCAGTAGGTATATTCTTGGATCTTAAGAAAGCATTTGATACAGTAGACCACAATTTTTCTGATTATGAAATTACACAAATATGGAATTAGGGGGACTGCACTTTCTTGGTTAAATAGCTACTTACATAATCGACAACAATATGTTGAACTGCAAAACCATATTTCAAAGTCAAAGAACATTACTTGTGGGGTCCCCCAGGGGTCAGTGTTGGGACCATTGTTGTTTAACTTGTATATTAATAATGTATGGGAGGTGTCAAAAACACTGAAAACCATTTTGTTTGCTGATGATACTAATTTAATCTGTTCTGGAGAAAATATGGAACAACTCTTGGATACAGTGGAAAATGAATTACTAAAGATGAAGAGCTGGTTTGATGCAAATAAACTAACACTGAATTTAAGTAAAACTAAATGTATAATTTTTGGTAATCGTGCCACAATTTTAAACAAAAAGCTTATGATAAATGATATTGAAATAGAAAGAGTAAAAGAACTTAAATTTTTGGGAGTAATAATCGATGAAAAATTATGTTGGAAGCCACATATACATTATATCAAGGCTAAAAAATCAAAATCAATTGCTATATTGTATAAAATCAATTACTTATTAAATCAACAAACATTGTACATGTTGTATTGTTCCTTCATACTTCCATACATTACTTACTGTTTGGAGGTATGGGGAAACACTTACAAAACTAATACTGAACCAATATTTATCCTTCAAAAGAGAGCCTTAAGAATTGTAAATAAAACCACCTAGCACCAACTACTCCACTGTTTATTAAATTAAAAGCACTAAAATTCAGAGATATTGTTGACTTTAAAACTGCACAAATTATGTATAAAATAATAATCAACAGCTATCGAATAGTATTCAAGGGTTGTTTCAAATGAGAGAGAGCAAACATCACTTAAGAGGAACATTTGTATTTAAAAAGAAATGTATAAGAACAAATTCTAAATATCACTGCATCACAACCAAAGGAATTACTGTATGGAACAGCTGCAGTGAAGAGATAAAATCATGTACAACAATGAGTAACTTTAAAAGATTATTTAAACTGAATATATTAAATGAATATGAAAAGGACTCGAGGTGATAGTAGTGTATACAGGTTCATTGGTTTATATGTTAAGTCTAGTATGGAGGTGTTATTACTTGATTTGCTATAGATAGATGGAAATGAAGAAGGAAGGGAAAAAAAGAAAGGAAAAAAAAAAGGGAATGTGTGTGTATGCATGTATGTATGCATCTGTATCTATGTGAATGCATGGGTAGGTAGATATATGGTGTATGTAAAGATGTATGTATAAGAGAAGCATTAAATTGTTTTGTATTTAACTAAAGGATAAAAATAGAGAAATGGGGTAGGACCTGAAAAGTTTGTTATGAACTTCTTCCTACTCCTTTTTGAACATGGGAATTTCTATAATAATTTTGGAAGATTGTGCTGAGAAGTATATGATTTAAATTCAGCTGCTATTTTAATTTAATTTTATATATGTATGCATGTCTGTATATATATATTTTTATTTATATGTTCAAATAAAACTAAACTATGCTGTGCACTGTATATAAAATATAAAAGATAACAATAAAAAGTGTATAATACAAAAATAAATAAATATTAATAATAATAAAAATTAATAAATAAAATGCAGCAAGGAAAAGATTATGCTACTTATGGTCTAAGCCCTACTTTACTTTTTGAACTCTCTTTATCTCCAGAAAATCATCCTCCTGAGCTACACACATACTGACAGCGCTTTCAGTGGGTTTAAGCTCAGATAAGCCATGATCTACAAGCCCTGAACCCCAAAAGCATGTCTTTTGTCTCATGTAATTATGTTCAATTAAGGGAAAGTAATGTGTATGGATATTTAGCTTTAGCTCCAAAAAGTGCATTATTTAGTTTTTTTTTTAAAGTATTTTAATCCATTTGTATAGATTAGCAGCAGACGTGTTGTTAAATGGGGTTAATTTCGTCACATGCCCAGCTGACTTGAATTACACCCTTGTGGAACTGACCAAAAATTAAACTTGTTAGTTGCATTTGAATAAACTGTCAGTTTGAATATAAATAATATCAATAACTTTCTTATAGTGAGTATTTAACATCTTAATAGCAGTGCTGTTATAATCACAGTAATAGTTAAATAAAGCTGCCTGTAATAAAATATAAACATCAGATGCAAAACCTAAAACTTAAAATGAGTTTTAAAATGAGAAATTTTACCTTGGAAACTAACTGAAATAAAAAACACACACTCAATACGGAGAGCTCTGAAAACATTCAGCCAGCATGAAAAACAAAGTCGGCACGAGGAGCTAAATGGTGCTAAAACAAAACCCTCTGTTTGTTTTCTATTTCTGAACTCATTCTTAGTTTATGGTCTGCATATAGTGAGCCAGTAAAATACCTCTTTAATCTGTTCACATCCTCTCAAATGTGACGTAAAGAGCCACAGTTATGCAAGAGCTGAAAGGGAGTGATATAAGTGTGTGTTTTATAACTACCACAAATAACTGCATATGGATGTTAATATAAATAAGTAATCTAAGGGTTTGTACATCGGAATCAAATGAATTATGCATAAAGTAATGAAAGGAATTTAATTATTAACTTACACTGTGTCCTCGAACCACAACTGAATATGTGTCAAATGATCTAAAATAATAATAGTAATAATAAGATAAAAGATTAGATATTGTGGACAGTTTAAGGGTTGATATGGACTGTAAACTGATAATGTTTGTGCTTCGGGTTGTGCTACGACTGAGAATGATTTCAGACAGCTGGAAACTTCATGCAATCTGAATATAGTGGATTTTGATTCGGGAACATTGACTCTTTTATGTTTAAATATGAAATTACTAGACTCAGCAATTAATGTCAGTGTGATTTATAATGTATTAATGACACTCATTTTTGACAGAACATCGGCTAGTTCTTAACTGTGCATTTAAAGATATCTATAGATGAAATTTGTCATCATTTGATGCATTAATGCAAGTGATGCATGCATTGAAAAGATTACACTAAGGACTATTACTTCTTTTCTACTGCATGATACTGGCTTCAAGTTCAAAAGACCCGAAATATCTTGCATAATTTACTAAATGACAGTTATGATACTTTTATTTTGGAGCTTAAGCTCCTCATTCATGTTCATTATACTGACAAGAGTGCTGAAAATATTCTTTAGAAATACTCCTTTTGTGTTCCACAGAAGGAGGAAATCCATACAGGTTTAGAGTGACATGAGGGTGAGTAAATGAATAGTGAAATATCCCTTTAAGTGTTCAGTTACACAAAAGCACTCGCTGAAGATTGATCTCGGCACACTTCCAAAGAACAGGACGCGTGTATTCACTCTTAAACGATTTATTCCTGACTAAAAGCATGTTAAATCTTGCTGTCGCTTGTTCAATGACTAGCCGCTCTGTTGACAACAAGTATTGCATAGTGACATGAAATTCCCTCAGGGTCATGTCTATGTCTGAGAACGAATTCAAACAGGCTTTTCTCTGTTTCTAATAAATCAAGACAGCAAATTGCCTAATTTTATAACTCCAAAATCCTGCCCAGAAAAACTGAAGTAATAAAACTGTCAATGTCATTGTCTAGTCATAAAGCATGTTAGAGTCTGGAACATGAAACCAGATGAAAAGTTTTATTGTGTGCTCAGTTTTTTGATAATTTTTCTTTTGGCCAACAGTTAGTTTGTATAAATAAAAACAGATAGAAATGAGACAAGTGTTGCTATAAAATAAGTCTGAATACTAGCATAGCAGATCATTTGATCTCTGAGAAATGTTGCATATTGAAATGTTACTTTTCTGAAACTCAAGAGACGTGATATTGCTGAGGGAAAAAAAACAGAAAGATTCTTAAACATATAAAGCTATAAAATAAACTAAAAATATGTTTAAATGCCATATAAATATATAAAAGAGTTTACCAAAAAATCAAAACTCAACAGTATGCTTTGTAAATGGACGCATGTATGATTCAATGTCAGTGAATACATGATTTAAAGGGATAGTTCACCCAAAAATGAAAATTCTGTCAGCATTTACTCACCCTCAAGTTGTTCCAAACAAACCTGTATGAGTTTATTTCTTATAATGAACCCATCTTATAATGGGTGTGCTCTTTGATACCAATCTTTCATTTGAAAGTCATGTTTCTAGTATCTGTAAAACCGCCTTCTTCCATCTAAAAAATATATCTAAATTACGACATATGCTCTCAATGACAAATGCGGAACAGTTGATTCATGCATTCATGACCTCAAGACTAGATTACTGTAACGCTCTACTGGGTGGTTGTTCTGCTCGGCTTTTAAACAGACTACAGTTGGTCCAAAATGCGGCAGTTAGAGTTCTTACTAGAACCAGAAAGTATGACCATATTAGCCCAGTTCTGTCAACATTACATTGGCTCCCTATTAAACATCGTATAGATTTTAAAATCTTGCTACTTACCTATAAAGCTCTAAATGGTTTAGCTCCCCAATATCTAAGCGAGCTCTTGGTGCATTATAGTCCTTCACGTTTATTGCGATCTCAGAATTCAGGCCAGTTGATAATACCCAGAATATCAAAATCAACCGAAGGCGGCAGATCCTTTTCCTATTTAGCACCTAAACTCTGGAACAATCTTCCTAGCATTGTTCGGGAAGCAGACACACTCTGTCAGTTTAAATCTAGACTAAAAACACATCTCTTTGCTCTTGCATACACATAACACATTATCAATACATAAACATTTTTTCAAATCCGTTAAAGGATTGTTACGCTGCAATAATTAGGTCGGCCGGAACCGAGAACATTTCCTATAACACTAGATATACCTGTAGATCAGAATAAGAATGGCATCTACGCTAATATCAGTCTCTCTGCTTATCCTGAGGTTTGCCGGGTGCTGGACCCAGGCCGTATCCAGATCAGATGGAGAACCTGTGCCTGGACCTGACTACAACGTGGCCCAGGAGACAATGGGCCTACAGATCCAGTTCTGGCTGCATCTATAATTCAGATTTTTAATCTCCGTATCCGCTTACATATATTTAGATATAATCTATTTTTAATCCCTATAATAAAATTGTATAATTCAGATTTTGATCTCCATATCCATTTACATATATTATATATATCTTCCAAGGGGTTTTTTCCCTCCTAGGACTTTTTTCCCAGTGTTAGCACGCTGGGTTTTTCTCCTAGGGGGTTTTTTCCACCCCTGGGAGTCAGCCGACATTGGCTTAATGTAGCACCATCTTGTATATGTTACATATTACCACGCTTGCTTGTACAGCTTATTTTTAACCACTTCTAATATGTAAAGCTGCTTTGAAACAATTACCAATTGTAAAAAGCGCTATATAAATAAATTTGACTTGACTTGACAAAAGAAGATATTCTTAAAAATGTCGGTAACCAAACGGAGCCCTGAAAGTTGATTTTTTTCAATACTATGGAAGTCAATGGGGTCCATCAACTGTTTATATATACCCATTCTTCTAAATATCTTCTTTTGTGTTCACCAGAAGAAAGAAATTCATACAGGCTTGGAACAACTTGAGGGTTAGTAAATGATAACTTTAATTTTTTGGTAAACTATCCCAAACAAAATGACCTAATGCAGTCTGATCCCAACAGAGGGGACTTCATGTAATATAATTACAAAATAAGACAATAAACAGCACAATTCAATAGTAAAATCCTGCACACTGGAATCAGATCTTACCAAATTGAAATCCAATGGAAACTTTTGGCCTTCATATTCACATAATAATCCTACTGAGCTACGCAATTGTCTAATTTAGTCACTTTTAAAGCATTTTACGAGAAACTTCTCAGGCAAAGTTGATATATATACAACCATAAGTCTACTGGGATATGAATGGGCAACATCTGAGCAATAAAATGTAGCTTTTTCGGCAGTGTTGTGATGAGTGGTGGATTGTTGTGTTTGTGGTGGATCTGCGACTGCGCAGGTGTGGTGCTGCGGCCGCTCACCTGTGCGGAATCCTCCAGCACGCTCAGGCGGAATCGGCCTCTCTTCACCTCCATCTCCATGGCGGATCCGCGGGCCACAGTGGCTCTGGAAGTTTGGTTTCTGCAGAACATTATTGTTCTATGTTGAAAATCCAACTCAAGCAACTAACCGAAGCGATCGAGTGATTACTAAGTGAAACGGCTGCTTTAAAATAAAGATAAATCCAGTACCAAATGTATAAATATGTATCTTAAAGGTGCCATTAGTACGTTATATTTGTTCTAAATCCTGCTGGACATGTTGAAACAACTATGGATTAGTGGGATGTGTTTTTCCCCAGTTTGTGGTGTGGGTGGCGCTTAGAGTTTTGAACACACTGAAACAGCGCCACCATTGTCGTGATTTAGTGATTTTAACTCTTGAGAGGCTATTCGAAGACATTTCCCTTCCTCCAGGGGGCGTTTGAAGAATCCTCCATCAAGACGCATTCAAATTTCATGACATTTTTTGGATCACTGGAAATATTTGCACGCTAAAACAAATAATCATTTTGAGATTATTAATTATAAGTATTAATAGCTGACATCTGCAAATCTAAACCCCCACCAACAACCTCTGTAAAATCATTTTAAAAAATCCTTACTTAGTAAAAAAACAGACGACCATGATTGGTCCATCCTAGCCTGCGCTGAGAAAAGTAGCAGTAACCACGTGCTAATGACGTTTTCGAGCTGCGCAGTAAGACCAACAAGAGAGAGACTGAGGAAAAAAAAAAAGAGAGAGACTGAGGTGAATTAAATTGCTACTCATTTACATAAACATTATATAATATATTATGTTATAAATGTACATATAAAAAAACTTGCATTTCAACCTTTAAAACGTACATTTTTATTAACATATTTACAAATGCATAAGTAAAACATTTGCTTGAGAACAGTTGAATACAAATATGAAAAGCGAATATGAACAGCATAAAACTGAGGTTAGGCTTTGTGGCTAAAAGCTTAAGATAAAAAAAAATAAATGCTACAAAATATGTTGCAAAATGTTTAAATT
>RJVU01035392.1:1533982-1565715 GCA_003731715.1 Anabarilius grahami
AACAAATTTATCATTTTTTTTTATCCAAACAGAAAACAAGGCTTGTATCTGTGCTTTTTTCCCCCAATTAGATGTTAGAATTGTTTTATTATTATTTGAAAAATTGTGTAAATTGAAATTATAAACAAATTTATCAAATAAATTAATAAATTTTTTAATCTAAACAGAAATCTAGGCCAGTATCTGTGCATTTTTGCCCAAATAATTTGATTTTGTGATATAAACTTTCATTGCGTACAGGAGAATTTTTTGATTACATATGAGTACTAGACATAAATGCTTCGTCAATCTAGATAACAACAACTCCTGTGATAGTTAATTCATTTAGATTATTTGTTTCTCCATGTCTGCTGGTGGTAGGAAAGCTTGAGAGAGTTTTACCTTACCTTCCATGTGGTCTGGGTCAAGAAACTCAATGACATCCTTAAAAGCAAATCAGACACAAATTAGTACCAACTGCTACAAAAACCAAAACACTGAAAAACACTCCAATTCCAAAGTAAAGAAAATAGATTCAGCTGACAACAAATGAATTGTGTGTTTATGATGGACACCATAACAGTAAACAGATGTGACAAGGGACATAGATGACGCTGGGGAGACTTACAGCAAGCAGGTCTAACTGGTGTTCATAAAGGACAGGGCCAGCGGGCAATGCCGCCTGCTCACATGACATCTCGGGGCACAAAGCATTCTGGGATGTGCCCAGGATATCAGGCACATTCACAGAAATGTCCAGCTGGGAGCCAATGGGAATGAGTACAGAAAAAAAAAGGGGAAGGACAATAAAAGGTAGGAAGGTTGTGAGTTTTTGATATGACATGCAGAAATGAATATGAACTAAATGGTGAAACATAATTTTGGTCAGAAACATATTCTAAGCAAGTACATGAACGTAAGTACTTCCATAATGTGTTACTTTACATATGTACTTTTTAGCAAAATAAAAATTGTAGTAATATAAAATTCTGTAAATGTTAAGTTTTTCCAGGGATACTGTGGCACCTTGGGGGTTGCCAGACACCCCTGGCATAAAATATGTTTCTGGCCCTATTTTATGAAAACTAACCATAAAAACATAATTAAAAAGAAAAAACATCAGACACAAGCAGGGGAGTAAACCACACTGATGGCAATAATATGTGATGAAGAGGGTTCCACTAAGGTCCTTTATGGTATAATACAAAAACACACCTCTTCCATGGTTTCTACCACCTCTGAATTAACAGGCAGTAGAGGGCGTAGACTCATTGGCACAAATGCCTGGTTTTCCTCTTCAGAGTTTGAAGGAAAGTCCACCTGGCTCAGGCCACAATCTTCTACGTCCTCATCCTCCTCATCATCATCTTCAGTTCCAGAGGCCAGTAAGGTCACCAGTCTAGATTTCCCCCTCCTTTGCATGCCCTGTTTCAATGTGGGGCCTGGTTTTAATTTATCCCTCCGGGCGGGTGCCTTGATGCCCTGATTACAAATTTTGAAAGACACAGGAGGTTCAGAGAGCTCTTCCTCATCTTCCTCTTCTTCTGCCGCTGCCTGCATCACATGCTGAGAGAGCTTAGGGATCCTTCCTGACCTAAATAAAAGAGAAATAATAATTAGCATGACTAAAAACTGAAAACAAGACCACAGAACAATGCCTAAAAAAATTATAATGATCATCAAAAATAAAATAAATTGACTCACACATCCATCTAGAGCTGCACGATTTTTTGTTTAAAATAGAGATCACCATGATCTCCCATTATTCTGAACAGACAACTAAACAAAATAACATGTAATTTACTAGAGGTTATGACAAAATGTTAATTGTTGCAGTCTATTCAAAAATATTTAATTAATTTGAATGAATTTTTTTAAGCAGTTTGAATTAATGATTCAATGACTCATAAAGACTTCACTTGTTTCATTGCTGGATGAATCAGCATTTTTTTAATCTTTTGAATGAATGATTCAATGACAAATGGATTTTTAACAGTCAATTGTTGCCACCTACTGGTGTTACAATGTATTTTGATACAATCTTTATTTGAAGTCAAGTATTAGTCAAGTTACTATCAAAAGGTGATTTACTCTGTTTTGATACCGTAAACATCAGTGTTTATATCAGAACTATAAACTTTTACTCCAGTACTTCTGTGATATTTTTTGAAATATTGTAACATAAATAATGATACTGTGTGGTTGAAAAGAAGCTGTTTTATGAATAATTTCACTGATCGTAGTTGTCAAATGTTGTCAAACAGAATTTTGTCATTTATGCCGGGGCATACACGGTGAGACTTTTTGCTGTCGTAGGAAATTGCAACTCTTATTGGGAGAAATCGTGTGGAAAACATTGATGCTCTTTAATACCTTATGAGCACCTCCCAAGCTCTCGATAATTATTATTTTTTTTAATTAAAAATTGGGAGTTGCCGGCTTGAATAGGGTAAAACAAGCTGATTTGGCGATGTATTTGAAGTTGACCAATCAGGAGGTGAGGAAATCCAGAAATAAGGTTGGGTGTTTGCATTGAGATCGCAATCTTTTAATGGTTAATCATGCAGCTCTACATCCATCATAATAACTTATCAAATGATTCTGAATCTATTCACAATTGTATCTGCATTGCAGTGTTGTTATTGTTAATTAAAACTAAAACTATTAAAAACTAATTTTGTTCATTAAAATAATGCTGCAATAAAATAACAAATATTAGATGAACAAAATAAACTGAAGAAATCTCGCCTAAGTGCAATAAAATGTTTAAGCTGAATTACTAAATTTATTAAAACTAAACTGAAAAATGTAAGCTAAATAAAAATGCAAAAAAAATAATAGAAATGACTAACACATTGAAAAATTACTAAAGTAAAAATTTAAATAAGCTAATTCAAAATATAAATAAATAATATATTAGTTTATAAATAATACAAAAAAACAACAACAACATACAAATTGCATTGAGAACCCTAACCAGGTTATGATTGAAATCATCTAAATATTCTTAAGCTTACCTGGTTGGTTTATTGAATATCTGTTCATGTACAGTACTCAGATCAGGTTCTTCCTCCAAATCTTCCAATTCAAGGAGAACTTTAGACTGCCTTTTCTCCTTCTCTTGTAATAAATCTGAAGGCACCTAAAAAAGAGAATTATACAATTATGTCAGATAAAATAGACTCTTCTGTACAGTAATACACATGTAAAATTTGTGGAATCTCACATTAAACAGCTGAAAATGTTACCTTGGGGGACCTGTCCATTTTACTCTCCTGTCCAGGCTCCGGGCGCCTGTTCCCCCATCTGCGGCTGAGGTTCGGGATCGGTCTCTGAGGTCGACCCTTGAGCTGAGCCGGTTTAATAGCAGGAATCTTGTTTATGTTCTCTGATGAGTCAGTTTCCTTTAACCTGCTAGAATGAGAATCATTTTCAGCCCCCAAATGGTCTCATCATAACATAATAAATTACAGTAAGGTCAGTAAGATTTTTTTTAAAGAAATTAATACTTCATTACGAAAGGATCTTTTAAACTGATCCACACTGACAGTAAAGATTTGTAATGTTACAGAAGTTTTATTTCAAATTTGTTCTTTAGAAATTTCTATTCAAAGAATCCTGAAAGAAAATGTATCAGTTTCCACTAAAATATTAAGCAGCAAAACTTTTCACTCTTTCAAAATTGATAATAAAAAAAAAAGTTTCTTGAGCACAAAATCAGCATGTTAGAGTGACCCTAAACTTTTGAACAGTAGTGTACACGTCACCTTTACTTGGAAAAAAATGACTAAACGCATCTTTAAATGTAATAATGTGAGATATCTGTAAGGATTCAATCATATATTTTGATGAAGTCTTACCTGTCATCTTGCGACTGACCATCAGAAGTGGCATTTTCACAGTCCTCAGATTCATCTATTGCAGCTACAAACCATCAATATACATCAAATGAAAAAATTCAATAATCAATAATATGAAAAATTCTATAATAATAATATGAAAAACAATCTACTAAAGACAGGCAGTAAGTTTCACTATTCATAGGCTGTTATTTGAATTCTAAAGATGTGCTTTGAACCAATTTAAGATATTCTTCAGAAATTTGAGACTATTACAGAACAACAAAAATGAAAAATATTTTCCATTGTTCCTTCTTAAAGCATACCCTCTCCATTCGTCCTTTTGATTCTATTCCCTCTTCCCCTGCGTTTCTTTGAAGTGGTATCACTTCCTCCATCATTTGAGAGGTCCTCATTCTCCTTTTCTCCTGCAACCACATCACTGTCTGAATCCTCTGAAGTGTCCATTTCCTTTCTTTTAGCCGCTATATCAGAAAATTGTGCAAGCGTGCGTAAGAATTTGTCCAAAAAACTGTGAATCTTAAACAGATAGACAGATTGAAAGTTAAAAGCAACTGACCTCTCACTTTCCTTTGGACTCTACCCTGTGCTTTAGCCAACTTGATGAGCTCTTTGTTTTTGTTTTTCTTATTTTCCTCATCTTTTTGGACCTGCTCCATTAATTTTTTGAAGAAATCTAGATCCAGACGTCGCTTCTCCTCTGAAAATGTACATCAGTTTACTTCATTTTTTTTAGCCATCTATCTTAATACTTAATTTCATAAGGAATCAATTTCATTTGTCTTTTAAGATGCTAGTTTGAGGTGGTAGGTTAACTGCTAAAGGTCACTTACTGAAAGCTTTATCTATTCTCCATGAGTTATTTTTCTCCTCTTTCTTGAACTTGTTCTGGGGGAATAAGAGAACGCCAAAGAGGATGGTTATTGAGGCTTTTGAAGATGAGCTTGTATTATTATGGAAAACATTCAAGATGTCCTAAATCAACAAGTGTAATTCATTTTCACTTGACGTGACAGAGACCGTTATCTGCACTACTCCTGAAAAGCTCCCGGTCAAGAAAATGTATCACAAAAATACTAAGCAGCACAACATTTCAAGTTTTAAACATTGATAATAATAATAATAAGTGTTTCTTGAGCAGCAAATCAGCATATTAGAATGATTTCTGAAGGATCATGTGACACTGAAGACTGGAGTAATGATGCTGAAAATTCAGCTTTGCCATCACAGGAATAAATGACATTTTAAATTTAATAAAACAGAAAACAGTTAATTTAAATTGTAATATTTCACAATATTCATGTTTTTACTGTATTTCTGATCAAATAAATGCAGCATTGATGAGCATAAGAGACAAAAATATTAAACTTTTGAACCGCAAACTTTTGGACAATAGTTTGAAATCAACAATCAAGCATACAATCAAATGAAATAAATCAAATATCAAGTGTTTTGTGATATACATACAAGAGGACAAAACACACCTTAATCTCCAATCGACCTCTGTGTGGAAACAGCTGACCAATCATGGAGAAGTCCGTCCCCACCATGCTGATGGCCAAGTAAAACATTTCAGTCTCTGGAAAAGTCATAAAAAATCCTATATAAATGAAATGTACGACACTTTAAATCAAGAGGTGCACTGTGATTGACTTCTGACCTCCATTGGACCAGGGTTTGGTGTAGGTGCCCTTCCTAAAGCTGGAGTAAGTGGTGGTAGAGCCACGTTCAAATATGGGATCTCTGTCTTCTGCCGGATTGGGCCCGTTTGCCCTTGACACCTGGACTGTTAAACTACACACACCAGAATAAAAAGCATTTTAACACTGGAAATATGACACACTTCACCGTCACTTCTACTAAAATAATTCTGGACTATATTTCTCTATGAGCAGCAGCTCAGGATAAAAAGGAACGTCACTGACCTCTCCTCGTCTATAATCAGAGAGCCATCCTCCGCCACCTTCACCCTGGGCACTAGCAGAGGTTCTTCCTCCACCGGCTGAGCTTCTTCCACTCGCTCCTCATCTTCCTCAAGACCAACTTCTTCTGGTACTGTCTCCTGAACTGATGGAGCAGCTGGAGTCTTAGAAGAACTGAAGAGAAACAAGTTCTGATGAGGGTTTAAACTTACAGTATTTTTAATAAAAGTGCCCCTATTATGCCTTTTTGGATTTGACCTTTCATGCAGTGTGTAATATAGCTGTTTGTGAATGTAAAAGTCTGCAGAGTTGAAATGAGTCACCAGTAATTCCAGTCTTACTTCCTGCATGAACCTACATGTAAACCTACTGTAGGAGACCTCCAAAACAAAATTAGGAGCCTTTAAAATAGCTTAATAGGGGAACTTTATCCAAAGCTTTGACTTACGTTGGTGTAGGAGAGTCATCTAATTCTGTATCTGATGCTTTCTGCTCTTCTTCTGTGAAGGACCTGTACAGAAAACCAAGGCATTGAAAACTAGAAAACATTAGAGGTTTGTCGTATTTCCTCCAAGCCCTGTTACATGCATCATAGATTCAATATCAACACTTCCGTTCACATGGACTTCCAAAACACACACACACACACACACAGGCACATACTTCATTGGGTTGGAAACAGGCAGGTAATAGATCAGCTCTCTCATGGTCATTTTGGTGTGATCTTTAGGTGCCTTGCGTTCTTTGATTCCAATCTTGGGTTTCTTCTTGTCTTCCTAGATTCAAGTGTCGATGGAGAGGTCAGAGGAGCATATTAAAAAGCATTGAAATAATTCTCTTAGGAATTCTACATAAAGTGACAGTCACAACAGATGCCAGGATTAAACAGCACTGATTAAACTGTGAAACTGAGCAACTTTTTAATTAGTCAGTAAAGTTTCCTGAAGACCATGGTTAACAGGTTAACTTCTTTCTTCGAAATGGTCAAACCAGTTCGGAAATATGTATAAAAGTTACTGGAAGCAATTTGAGCGACAGAAACCATTTCCAAAGTTGAGAAGAGAACCATATGCAAATTGAAATTACGAATAAGAGTTCAACTTCTTATATGGGATTTTACATATTTTATGAAAATATCCATTACCATTCAAAAGTTTGGAGTCAGTAAGATTTGAATACTTGATTTGAATACTTTGGAGTCAGTAAGATTTGAAAAAAAAGTAACAAATACTTCTATTCAGCAAGGATGCATTAAATTGATCAAAAGTTACAATCAAGACTTTATATTTTTACAAAAGATTTCTATTTCAAATAATCATTTTATCAAAGAATCATGAAAGAAAATTGAATCACAAAAATACCAAGCAGCACAACATTTCAAGTTTTCAACATTGGTATTATACATGTTTCTTGAGCAGCAAATCAGCATATTAGAATGATTTCTGAATGATCATGTGACACTGAAGACTGGAGTAATGACTGTATATTTGTTTAAATAAATGCAGCCTTGGTAAGCATAATAAGAGACTTTGAGAACCACCTTTGTTCTTTGTACACAACAAAAAACAAACTAAAGTAAAGCACATACACACCTTGTCTTTATTCATTTCTTTTTTAAGAAGCTCCCGAAGTTTCCGTGCCTGAGCTAACTTCACCATGTCTGCCGGGTCGTTCAGAGTTTTCAAAGATTTGAGAATTTTCAATGGCGAATGAAGTTTTTTAAGTCTTTTTCTTAACAGATCAGTTTGGCTTTGCCCTGGAGGTGGCCCAGAATCACTCTCCTGTTGTACGACCATGTCTTCCACATTAGGAGGAACTGGACACTCCGGAGGGTTTTCATGAACCAAAACAGCATCAGGTTTGGAAGCTCTAAGGGGTTGTTGGGACTCTCCTTGCTGGGCGGTCAGTGGTACAACAGTGTCTTCCAATCCCCCATCCTCTTGAGCATCTGTCTTTTGGTCATTCCGCAGTGGGGCTGCAGGGATGGGCTGTATTTTAGCCTGTCTGCCCCCTCCAGAAGGTCTCCGTCTTCCATGAACCCTGGGGTTGTGGACAGGCTCAGGTATCTGAAGGGAAGACTCTGCAGCGGGGGTTGATGTTTCAGGCTCACTGGGTGTTACTGGTTTTACAGGGGACTTGAATGGGGATTTAGGAGTCCTAGAGGAGGCTGGGGAAGCTCGTGGTTTGGCTAAGTTGGGCAGAGCTGTGAAGCGTTTCCTCCTCTGAGGGCCAGAAGTCACAGAGGTGCTTTTTGAATCCTGGGCATCAGAATTTTTAGAAGCTGCATCCCTGTTGTGAAGCAAAGAATCAGTGATAAAACAGGCGCTCTCTATTGCATAAAGTAATAACCTAACAATAACGCTTACTAGTAGTAACCTAACAAAAAGAAATTTCTGTGGAACTTCAAAATCCTTAAAGCAGCTTTAGCAGTATTTGCTACAACTAAAATTCATTGTCTCTAATTATTAATTATTAGACATGCCATTTTTATGACCTAATTTTAATTGACAGCTTAATTGAATATTTGAACTTATTAAAAAATTACTTAAATTATTTTCCACACTGAAGACAATTTAAAACGTGATTAAAATTGGTGGAAAAATAAATAATGGTTAGTCACAGGACCAAAGATTATCCATGTCATGTAAATTTTAATTTAAAAATGTCAAGTTGAAATATGTCCCTTAAATCTTTACTCCAATTAAATTATTCTTAAAGTTTAAAAAAAAATCTAATTTAGAAAATGTTTTAATATCAGATATTTATCAGGTTCAGACTCACTCTCCATGGCTAATGGCCTCCAACTGGTTACTAGGGCTGCTGCTCTGAGAGGCTTCCTCCGATGCTGCTATAGGTGGGTCAGTCTTCAACTTCTCAGCCATGACCTCTGACCCCTCAGATGGAGCAGAGTCCTGGGGAGGCTGAACATTATCTCGAGAAGCTGTCAGAGTTCGGCCTGTGGGCTTCACATTGGGCCGGACGCTAATTCTCGATCTGCGCATCATCTTTCTCTGTTTAGAGGGGAAAGATATATATATATGAATTAATGTTATTATAAATATATAATATATAATATTTTATAAAATCTCATTAGAAGTATACTCAGCAGTATTCTCATAGGATGTATACTTTTCATTAGAAGTATACATGCTAATTCTCGATCTGTGCATCATCTTTTTCTGTGTAATAGTTTTATGATATTATTAATAGTATAATTTACAATAACACATTAGTGCAGGTCATTAGAAGTATACAGTCATGTAAGCTAAAATCTTTCTGACGTTTTTACATTCAGTTTGACAGTTAAGGGTGGTCATTAAGTCCAAATTAAATTAAATGTAATACATTCATATGTCTCATTGGGTATTAATCAAAAACTAACAAAGGTCTATGTGACAACTGCACACAGTGATGTTTACAGCATTTCTGTTCTCATTGCATCAGAATAATTCTTTCCAAAACTTTTATGTTCTACTTTATTTTCAGTAATCATTGCGATTCACAAATGTTTAATTTCAAGCTCCTCGAAACAAATGGCTCTTTGATTTTCTACAAATTTTTGAAATGTTTTTGTTTTTCGAGTGGCCATTGAGAGGGTCCTGTCTAAAAATGTCCATTAACACACTGGTCGGCTTATTAGAACAACATTGCTTTTTACAACATTACTATAAGTTTACATCTGTGGCAATTTCATAATCTTACTTTATTTGAAGGTCCAGGGTGATTTTATTGTAAAAAAAATCTTCAGCGGCTCACGTCCTCCATGCTTGCTGTTTGTTACTGGGCATGCGCAGCACTGCGCACTGATACCCGGAACCAACGTTTCTTCTCCTGACCTGTCGTTCCACCCGGATGATTTTCACAAGCGGATACGTTCCTGTACATGTTGTTTACCAAGGCACTATGTAATAGAAATACACCATTAAAAAGATGGATTTTTGTTATGCATAAGCGTCGAACAAAAATCGTATGAAAATGGATCAGATAATTACAAACAATCCGGCGTCTCCACGCAAAGAAGGAGAAAGCAAAGATCCAGCTGTTGTGTCAGGCAATACAGCAACACTTGTCCTGTCTGACACTAATCTAGTGTGTGTTGAATACCCGGGAGTCGTCAACAATGTGGACAGAATGCTGGACAGCATTGGCGGCGAAGAGGGAGTGTCCAAGGTGATCAGATTGCGTTGGTGCTTTAAATGAAAAAGACACATGCTTGTAGACGCTGTTTGTTGCTGTATTACAGAGAGATAGTGATTTGTAAAGCAGTCCCTGTTAACTGTCACCCCCACTTTTTTTTTTTTTGACTTGAAAATGCACTATCCAAACTTAAATGGTTGTAATTCAAGAATAGTTTGTAGTATAGACATAAGGCTGGTCTTGTTTTAAAGATCAAATATGGCAGATTATTGTAGAAGTGAAAGTGTATTTGAAACTAGTAAAAAGTTATAGAAGTTTATGAAAATGTAAAAATATATTTTAGATTTTATATAAAATATATATTTTGCAAAACAAGTTTTACACTAAAGCTGCAAGAAAATCAAAGCCAAAAATCGGAACAAGTTGTGTTCCAAATTTTAGGTTGATAACTCAAAAAATGAGCTTTCAGTAAGATTTTGTTTGGGCGCAGTACCACACTTTTTCACTAGATGACAACCAAGCTCCATTACTGACCATATAAGGGCGCCTCCATTTCCATATTTGGTTTGAGTGATCTGAATCATATATTTCCATTATTTTCATACAACTTATGAAGTAGACATCTTATATAGAAGTAATATGGGAAGTTTGGCAGAATTTGATATGAATTCAAACTCTAATAAACATAAAAACAACATGTATGTGGGTTATAGCTCGCCGCCACAATCATAAATTTATTTATTTTTTTATTAAAAACATTTTCAGACCTTTTTTTTTTCAAAAAAATTAATGGATGTTATCTTTTGAACTCTTGGCATGACATGTTTTAACCAGTCTTTAATGATTTTTCATGTTCATCGCTATTTCAAAATAAAGGTCTGAACATGCCTTATGAGTATGAAAATATTCTTGTTGCAAATTGATAAATTACAGCTCTGTAATTTATTTTGAAAATCAGTCTCCAAATAGGAAAAGTAGAGATTGTAAGCTTTCAAATGATATACAGTTTGTCAAGATTAGTTTAGGTTTAAAAAGACTGACAGCAATGCTTTGCCCGCCAAAGTTTTTTACATCATATGAAAGTACAATAATTGTGATGTCCCTTCCTTGTTTTAAAATACGTAATTTTAAGGAATACGTTTACTTAATTACCTTTTTTTTTGTCATCGTATTTTATTCTGTCTGATTTTAAACGTAAATAAACATAATAATAATAATAAACAGATATGTTTTATACATTATGTAAAAATCAGATGACATCTGGGACAAATTTACTCCAGAGACAAATTTACTTGGTGGTGGGTCATATATGGCCTCCTTTACATGATTTTCAATTCTGTTATATTTGCAAATTATTATATTTATTTACCCATTTTTATTGGATGATGCACCATCATACAATATGTCCTTTAGAACAAAATAAGCTCATATCTTAATATGTCAATTTGACTGTATAACAATTTATTATTGTTGGGAAGACTTAAAAGGACTGTATTTGAGTTCTATTGCTGGATCTAATGTTGTATGGCAATCGCTCCCGGGTGTCGGTAAGAACACAGGAACCAGACCATTAACTGAATTGAGGGTGTTTAATAAACTGTTGCAGTAGGCATGGGCATACAGTCTTTCAATATGTATATACTTATATACATGCGTGTGGTTTATTCAGCATTGACGCACACAATATAAGTATAAAACGCTCCGAACACGGTGAATTCTCTCAGTAGCGCAGTCCCATGTTATGCACTCGCTTCTCCGTCTTTATTGAATCTGCGCGCAACAGAGCGCTGCCCGTGGTCGTCGCGTGCGCTCAGGGAGAGTTGGAGCACATCAATATGCGTCAAAGATGCGCATACATGATTATTGCATCATCTGCACTACCTTTCATACAATTATTAAATGCACATTGCTTTTTAGGAGGTGTCTTCCCCTACTTGTTTCACCATGTCAACTAAAAGTGTAATGTATAAAGAATAAGGAAAACATGGTGATAAAAGTTTGAAATTATTATTAGATATTATTATTTAATAATTATTAAGTAATATGTGTATAGTATACTAAGTGTTGTAGTGATAATATGCGTGTATACTGAGTGTTATAGTAGTTAGTATTTTAATATGTGATTTTTCTGGACAGACATATGGAGATTCTTCTAAAAGACTTGAACTCCGCTTTCGGCCGAAAGATCCTTTCTGCCATCCCGCTTATGGGAACCGCTACTCCTCCACAAACCTGCTGCTCAGAGTACGCCGCAGAACCCGCAAAGGAAACAGTTCAGAGACCCAAATCAGCATGGAGATAGTGGGACTTATAGGAACCACATATAAATTTCAAGGTATAAAAGTCCACATTCACCTACTAGTATTTTTTTAACCCTTGTGTGGTCTTCGTTTGGGGGCTACTCTGGAGACCCCAGGCAACAAAATGTAATTTTGTAACAATATAATGTATATTTTTTTAAAACAAGTGTAATTTTACTTTGTTTATTAATGTTTTTACTCAACATTTGTGCAGTTTTTGGAGGATTTGTGATATCTTTTAAATTGATATAAATAAATTAAAAAATATTTTTTAAAATAGGTTTTATGCAAAAACAGCTTTTTATGTAAAATTCACTTTATAAAAGGCCCACATTTCTAACTTTCATTCATGGGGATAACATGGATAATTTTTCATAGTTTAGTGTAAGATTTTTGCCCATCTTTTGGAAAATGCTGTTTTAAAAGTAAAAAAAACTATCACTTTTACCAGTAGATGGCTGCAGAGCTCCACTATTTGCTGTGTTCTATTTGACTGACTGAAAGACATCTTTTCACAAGTTTTTTTCAGTTGGATTCATATCTAAATATTATGAAATCACAATTATAACAATAAAAATTACTTTGTCAAATTTTAGCATTTTTTGTACTGAAAAAAATCAGTTTTTCAATAATGTCATCATTAATGTAATCTCCAGAGACCCCGCTTAGAAATTGGACAAAATTCATCCTCAAAATCAGAAACAACGCACAGCGCACATAGACATAAATGAAGTGGCACACTTCCAAAAATGCAAAAAAACATCCTCAATACAAACATGCTCACACACACACACACACACACACAAATGAAAATTATTTATTTTATTTTTAATTATTTTATTATAAAATTATTATTGAAAAACATTTTTTTTTTCCTGTACAAAAATGCTAAACTTTGACAAAGTAATTTTTATTGTTATAATTGTGATTTCATGATATTTAGATATGAATCCAACTGAAAAAACTTGTGAAAAGATGTCTTTCAGTCAGTCAAATAGCACATAGCAAATAGTGGAGCTCTGCAGCCATCTACTGGTTAAAGTGATAGTTTTTTTTACTTTTAAAACTGCATTTTCCAAAAGATGGGCAAAAATCTTACACTAAACTATGTCAAATTATCCATGTTATTTCCATGAATTAAAGTTAGAAATGTGGCTCTTTTTTTAATTTAACATAAAAAGCTGTTTTTGTATAAAAAAAACTATTTAAAAAAGATGTATTTATTTATTTATATAAATTTAAAAGATATCATAAACCCTCCAAATATGAGAGATGTTGAGTGAAAACATTAATACACAGAGTAAAATTAAATAAAAAAAAAATTTTGTTACAAAATTACATTTTGTTGCCAAAGACCATGAGTGCGACTTTTATTTTTACACTAACATAAAAACAAGTTATCATTCCAACTTTTTTTGTTTGTTTTTTTTGTAGATCTTAAAAGTGTTAACCACCGTACAAAGTCTCATGCCATTTGGACAAAGAGAACTTTTTTTTTTTTTAATTTGAGCAAACATCATTTGCGGGTCAAAAAGACCCCAAACACCATATGATGGTTAAATAATTTAGTTAATACTACAGCTTGTTGTTTACTACAGCTTAAACATATATTATATTATTATTACTGAACTTTTTTATTTTAAATTTTATGCTACATGAATACAGTTTTTACAGTTGCAATTCCAGCTTCACCCAAAAATGAAAATTTTGTCATCATGTGCAAACCCTGATGGAACACAAAAGAAGATATTTTGAAGAATGCTAGGGTCCAAACAACACTGTATGGACAAAAAAGATTTTTAAAAACAAATGTAGTGTTTCTCAGAAGAAAGAAAGTCATTCAGGGTTGGAATGACATGCGTAATTTTGGGTGAACTATGCCTTTAATAGCCACACATTCGTATCCTTGATTCTCCAGGAATGGCTGACTTCCAGTACCTGGCGACTCACAACGATCCAGATGGCAAGCAGGTGTCTTTGTACGACAAGATCATTTTGCGCAAACCAGAGAAGATGGAATTCTACGACAGTCCTGTGCCTCTTTTCCTTCCTCCTCCTATTTTCTCTCGTCTGGACACAGCTGTGGATTATTTCTATCGTCCAGATGTATTGCACAGGTAAGCTGGAGTAGGAACTGAATTCCCCAAATGAGTTGACTGTTTGCAACTGCAAATGATCTGAACTGTTCTGAGTTCAGCTGCATGTGTGTTTTTGGTGGTTTGATTTGTTCATTTCATAATTTTTCTGCTTCCCAATAAGTAGCAGGGAGACTACTGCAATGCAGTCTGTTCTCCTTAAAGATCATCTTATTGCCCCGAATCGGGCTCGCCGGCCAAACAATGCCATTTTTGTCAACTTTGATGACAAGACCATCCCATCAGGACCTCTAGAAGCTGCAGTGACCAGCTGGAAAAGGTTCTGTGTCCATCCTAACGATGTAAAGGTAGAGCAGCAACTCAGACAGGTTGGTAAAATGGTTCTACATGTTTTCAATCTGTTAAATCAACCATCTCCAAGATGATCACAACATTTGGTTTGAAATAAAAAAGTACAAATATTTTATGAGGGGATAAACTAAAATCACATGAGAAAAAAATGACAGCACTGTACAAAAACATTTACTTTTTTGTACTTATTGATTATAAGAATAAAAACAATATATTTATAATATAATTGATATTCATTACCCTTCAAAACTTTAGAGGTCAGTACATTATAATGTTACAAAATTTCTGTTTCAAGTAAATGCATAGGAATAAATGACATTTTAAAATAGAAAACAGCTTTAATTGTAATGTCTCACAATATTAGTTTTTAATGTGTTTCTGATCAAATAAATGCAGTCTTGGTGAGCATAAGATTCCTTCAAAAACATTTAAAAAAAATCTTTTGAATGGGAGTGTATATATGTAGTTTGAGAGCGCAGGGAGACTTGTTTACGTAATTCTCAAGGCTTCTTGTGAGTGGGTGTTCGACAACCAGGTGAAAGGGTAAAACTATAAATTTGTGTTTAAGAAAGCTGTGAAAGTCAACTATTGGACAAAAATTCTGGCTTAATATAATGGGAAAATATCCTTATCTTATCATAATCCCACCTGTTCTCCAATGCTATTTCATTTGGAAATGTTGGTTAATTTGATTCCGCCTCCGCAGCTTTTCGAGAAAAGGCCCATATGGTCTCGCAATGCCGTCAAGGCCAACATCAACGTTCACCCAGAGAAAATGAAGCACCTCCTCCCGTATTTGGCGTACTACATGGTGAGTAGATTAACAGAGAATACTCTAGGTTTAACTTAAATATAATGTGGTATTCTTTTCGGTGTATTGTCACCAAACCCTACTTATTGCACAGAAAGCCATTAGTGGTGCACAGTGTAAACACTTGTTAAGGGGCACTATCAGCTTTTCTGTTTGTTAGTGTGGCCTGTTTTAGCAACATTGGTTCAACCAGTAGTGTGAGACTAAGGTGGGAAATACCTGTTTGTCTGAACTAAAGGTCAAGGTTTGGTTGGTTAGCATGGCCTTGTTAGCTCCTGCTGGGAGATACTGTAACTGTACTTTTATGTTGCCAAAAAGCATCCAACTCCATTGAAGGCCATTCAGAAGTAACCATAAATTCCATGGTTGGCATAAAGTTTGTGCAAAAAATAAGTGACCCTTGGTTTGATTTGAGATCACATAGTCAATGATTTGTTTTTGTTTGTTTTTTGGATTAGTGACTAAGAATTAGTGAAAAAGAGTTTAAAAAAAAAAAAAAAAGAAATTGGTTTATATTACATTTTTATTCCCAGATTTTCAATGTGGGCCCCACTATACAGTTTATCTCTCAACCTCACTTGAAAGTAGTTTTATGTGTAGTTAACAGGGCCGTGGAGGAGTTTGTGGGTCAGGTTTGGATATGATCCTCGAAAAACACCTGAAGCAAAAATCTACCAGGTTCTAGACTTCAGGATCCGCTACGGAATGAAACATGGTGAGTGATCAACTAAAACACATTCATAACCATCCCAAATATGAGTTATTCCTTGTCATAAACATTCTCAGACTGCTATACAAAACTGTCCATAAGAGTGCAAAATTTTTTTTTTTTTACACCGTTTGCGAGTATAAATGACAATACACACATAATTCTTGTGATTTTCTGAATTTCAGGATTTGGTGTCAATGACATGCCAGTGAAATCCAAAAGAAGCGCTTATCATTACAGCCGGCCAACCACGATCAACAGGGCAGGTACAACAACACTGACGCACATGTTCTGGCACACAATGTTCCCTTAAGGTGTTCATTATATAATTATTTAGTTTTTCACAACCATTTTCCACCCCCTCTCTGACCTTATAGAATGCAATAAGTTTTGGGTTCTAAAACGTACAGAGATTGTCTTCTAAAATGTTTATAATGTTTTTGAAAATAAATCTCTTTTAAGCTCACCGTGGCTGCATTTATTTGATCATAAATACAGTAAAACACTATTAAAAAAATTGTGAAATAATTTTACAATTTAAAATAACTTTTCTATTTGAATATGTTTTAAAATATAATTTATATCTGTGAGGGCAAAGCTGAATTTTCAGCATCATTACTCCAGTATTCATTGTCACGTGATCCTTCAGAATTTATTTGAATATGCTAGTTTGCCAGTCAAGAAACATTTCTTATTACTATCAATTTTGAAAGCAGTTGTGTTGCTTAATATTTTTGTGGAAATTGTGATTTTTTTCAGGATTATTTGATGAATAAAAGGTTCAAAAGAATATAATTTATTCAAAATAGAAATCTTTTGTTATATTATAAATGTCTTTACTGGAACTTTTCATCAATTTAATGAATCCTTGATTAATAAAAGTATTAATTTCTTTAAAAAAACAAAACAAAACATGTACTGTAAAGCGTTTAATATACTACAATACCATTCAAAAGCCCAGCTTTTGAATGGTATTGTAGTATATTTAACGCTTTAACTGCAAATGATCAAAGATTTTCATGGTAGTGGATGGTTGTTTCGTTCACTTCTTTAGTTCCTCAACCTGCTAGCGTGACTGACATCACCCAAGAGAGTTCTTCATCTTCAGGACCCAAACCTGCCACTGCTAAGTACATACTAAAGGTATTTTCAGTTATTTAATTTTTCATTTAAGTGTTATATCACAGTGGATTTCGCCTTGATCAGCAACTTATGTTGAGAAAGGGTTTTAAACCAGTTTTGTGGAATTTTCTCTCAAGGACTCTGTCTACATCTTCCGGGATGGAATGCTTCCTCCATACCGGCAGATGTTCTACCAGCTGTGTGATCTGGATGTAGAAAAGTAAGAACTTTCAACACAATCTCATTGCAGTTCGTAACTATGTTACGTTTTTGCGAATTGGTGGTTAATTCGTACAGTCTCATATGGAAATTAGTTTTCGTTTGATCTGCTAACGCCCCAGTGATGGTATGTTTAGCGGTGAACCTTCATGTTTACTTTTTTCTAATAGTCATAAGTTTTTATACAATTTGCATCTTACAAATTCATATGAAACAGGGTTATTATAGTTAATTAAAACTAAACCCATTAAAAACTTTATCACTTGAAATTTTTAACTGAAATAAATTAAAATGTAAAACTTATTTTAGCAACATTTTTTCATTTTCATTTAGGTTAAGTTGATGTACTAAAATAACTAAAACTGAGATGGAAATAATAATTATAATAAAAACTATATAGACATTTAAAAAAAACTAATATTAAAGATACACTATGTAACGTTCAGCCCACTAGCAGTTGAAAGACAAAACTGCAAGCATTTTGCAGAAGAACATTGTTTTGGTTGTGCTTCAGCTCTGTGTGACTGTGCGGATGAAAATGACCCTTCACAATAAATAATGCTTTGCAATGAACTCTGTTATAGAGCAACATATTACAATTTATCTGTTCAATAAAATACCTTACTCATCTGTAGAGTCATAAAAACATCATCTCCGCTTCGCTTTTACAACATTTCAGAGCCCTCAGTTCTCGCCATCTCTGAAAAGCCAAGCTAATGTTGATTCTTGTTTTATTACGATCTCTGTCGCGTTCTTTTTTTGCCAGTAGACGTTTATATTATAGCATATATATAACGTTTATATTGTTGTCGTGTAAACTTGTCCTTAGCTGCTTCATGTCAACCTTTCTCGCTTTTTGTGACAACTAACCTATGCCACTCCAACATCATACACTCGTCAAAGTAGCTGGAGCAACTTTTCTCTATTTACCGATATGACGAGACGCATGGGCGAGTAAATTATGTACGCAATTTCCCGTGAAATCCATCTCGACAGGTCTATAATATAAACACCTATAATGGGCTTACCATTGTGAAAAAGGGTAAGACAAAAACACATTTTTGGATGAATATATAATTTATAAATATATAATATATGCTATATATAAACACAATAGTATCTCAATGATACTAAAAGAACACTGACACGAAATCACCACCTTCTAACATTATGTTTTCCCATGAGATCAGGTTGGAGCTTTAATGTCATTCTTTTCAATCATTCATCCAAGACCCATCCAACTCCTCCTGACACTTTTTTTCTTCTTTTAAGAATAAAGAATATCATCCATAAGAATGATGGAAAAGAGGAAGTGTGTGATGAGAGAGATGGATGGTGTGTGCCCCACACGGCAGACGAGCTCAGGAATATAATTTCTGGAATGATACAGCAATATGTCAGTGCTAGCCGCCCAGGTACAACACAAAAAAAACGATGCATTGTTAATTATTAAATATAATAATAGCAAAATAATATTTATTAAATAGAAATGGCTTTTATTTTTGTTGTAGTTTCATCCACCCAAAAGCCTGTAAGAACTAGACCCAAAACTGTTGACAGCGGAGAGGAGGAAGACGAAGATGACGATGATGATGAAGATTACAAGCCTTCTGATGGGAGCGAGAATGAAATGGAAACTGAGATTGCAGATTACATGTAATTCCCCTTTAGTTTAATCTTTGGCACTTGTAAAGGATTTGATGTGTAAATGTTAATGTAAAAAACTACTTTGTACACTGATGGAAATTAGTTTGACATGTTTTTTTCATTTGGATAATAAATGGTTTTGTCAAATTAACTGACTGAGCAAATTCTTTAAAAAGCATCTGATATACAGTAATAAGAGAGATATTATGACTAACTAAAAGTTCACTAACTGTATCAAAATAAAGTCACACAATTGTTAGTTGTATATTTGGATACTTCTATGCATACACTGTAAAAATTGATGTAAAAACATGGTCAAATTTTGACAGTAACAGTTTTTTTATTAAAACAGTAATATACCATTGAAAACAGTGCATTCTGGGTAATATTTTTAGTTTTTGAGAAAGTAGCCTACTGCAATATACTGTGAATTAACAGCGCTCAAAGTCGACACTCCAAGGCTGTGTTCCAAATTATTATAAATATTATATATTATAAGGGTATTATTATACCCTTATTCACTATTCTCTACATTAGTTTACTAATATAGTCCACTTGACAGAGTGAATGAAAACAAATGAATGAATTCAGACACTGATGAACACCTGCTGTTAACAAGCATAATCACTGAAGGAAAGAAAAACTAAAAGAACAGAAAAAAGATTAAATCAGCTGAAGTTAAAAGAAGATATTAAATCTTTCAAGATTTGATTAAACAACTCCACAAACAGCATTACCAGCTTCACTTATTACTAACCAGATTGACTTTATTTCTGTCATTCATCTACAGCAGTTCTTAATAAAATGTAACAGAGGTTTAGATGTTGATGAGTTATTGTTTTGTTTAACGTTACCACGATGGTGATCAGTGTTTGCTTTATTCGGGCTCTTGACCCTTGACTTTTTAACATTCGTTTTTCCTTTAGCTGCTGAAACTGTGTTCTTTAAGATGCATTTGTTGTGGCAAAAAAGCCAAGAAAAAGATTCAGTTTAAAAATTTCAAAAATAAATCAACCCTGAGAAATGTTCAAAAGAGAAAATAAATGTGACAACTAGCCCTATTGTATTTACAAATTTCAGCAGATGGTAAATTGATTTGTTTATTGCTTTGGTTGACAAAAGTCCTTGTGACATTATTCTGCAAGGTGGCTCAAATGTTTTTAATGGCAAAGAAAATGTGTTTTTGTTGTTAAGATTACACAAAGCTCTAATGAACACCACAAATTTTCCATGAGAGTTTAACACAACTGCACACATGTTCAGTTACTACAGGGATTGTGTACTTTTGGGGTAAGATATGGCTTTGGCACACCTTGAAAAAGAGATATGATCTGTCCTGTTTATAAAAGCGGACAGAACTCCCTTCAGTGCCACACTTGTAGCCACTATCTGATGATGATGGCAGTGCTGGGAGTTTTCATCTCTGTTGCCCTCATCCTGGGGACAGCAAATGCAGCTTCTGTAAGTTATTATTTGAATTCAATGAAAGGTTTTGTATTTATCAGGTTTACAGTCAATTATGAAAGACTAGGGATTTAAAGATTTCGTATCCATCCCAATTAGAAATATGAAAAATCGGACTTTTTATCCTAAACAGACATTAAAATTTGAATCGGTGTAAAATATTAGTCACTGAAAAGTATTTGGCATATTTTTAACTTCAAAAAATGGAACAAAAGCTGCCAAAAAATGGAGGCTGCCATATGACCAGGCAGTTTTTTTTTATTATTATTATTTCCAATTCATTCTGCCTTTAGATAATGTTTTTTGTTTGTGATTGTAGATTTATTTCCTATATTTATAATACCTATTTTATTTTTTATTGCATTATTATATTACATACTTAACAGTTTATTATGTTTATGTATTAGTTTAGTTTAATAATAAAGTTATTATGAAGTATTATATTAATACGGAAGAAATAATCAAGTCTATTATTTAAAGTTCTATCTATTTTAATAAGTAGCCCCTAAGGAGATGTGATAATGGGGAAAAAATATATTTTTTTAATGCTTCTGTGTTCATCTGAGGAACTTTTTGCTTGCAAAACTTTTGCATTCACTTACAAAACTTGTACATTTCCCAGAGAGAATACAAAAGCACTGAAATATAATTTTTCCTTCCATCTCTTCNCCCCCCCCCCCGATTATTTCTTCTTTAGCAATATTATAACTTACGTTATAACGTACATAAACATAATAAAGTGATAATCATAATAATCTTAAGAATAAACATAATTCTTAAACATAATAATATGTGATGCAATATTATTAATAAAAAATATGTTCCCTTTCGATACTCCACTTCGTACTGCGTATGGGGAAAAGTCTCCCTTTTTCCCCGTTACTGAAGCCTTTTTCAATAACGCAGTGCAACTGCACCGTCATTGGTTCACTCATAGACAAGTCGTTGAACCAATGACGGCGCGGNTTTGGCCTTCCTTCTTGTTTCTTGGTCCCCTCTCGGTGTCCAGAACAAGTTATGTCGTTCCCTGCCGTGGCACGGCGCGGTTGAATTCGTTCCCCACTTTTCCCCATACGCAGTACTCGTTCCGTATCTCAGGGAACCGAGGTTACGTCAGTAACCGAGTACGATTTTCTTTCTATTATAATTATTTTAACTTGGTTATTTAAGTAAAATTCAAAACCTGATACTGCAGAAAAGTATTTTGTATTTTATGGTTTTCCTGCAAAAAGAATTACATGCAATGTGGCAGGAAGAGGCTAAAATGCTTCAAATACTATGCTATGCTGCAATTTCTACCCAAATGTAATTGTGAACATGTTGCAGTTGGGGGCTGTGACCACCGAGGGAGGGATGGTACAGGGAAAGAGTCATAGTGTAGGCCTCCTCCGCTGGGTGGACGTGTTCCTGGGAATTCCTTTTGCTGCTCAACCTGGCAGATTGGCGAAGCCGGTTGCTCACCCAGGCTGGGATGGTGCGTATGTATAACTGATTATTAGGCCTATCTAGGGTCTAAAATAAGTAAGTGAGTGCACTGACTGCATACTCTTGATGACTCTACCTGCACAGGTGTTCTGAAAGCCAATGACTATGGTCCGAGGTGTATGCAGCTCAATATTGTTGGTAAAGATGTCTTGGGCAGTGAGGACTGTCTCTACCTGAACATCTGGGTCCCTCAGGGAATGTCTGGTAATGCAAGCCTGTTCTAATTCACACAAAAAACAAGTATATTAAAGGGATCATTTACCCAAAAAAGAGAAACGAAAATGCTGTCACCATTTATATTTTTCTCCATACAAGCAAAGTCAGTGTGGTCCAATGTTGATTTGACAGAATTTTCCTTTTTGATGAACTAGCCCTTTAAGAAATATGTAGTCAAATCTATCAATTTATCCTGTCTGGCTTGAAACCTCCTTTTTGCAGTGTCTACCAATTTGCCTGTTATGGTGTTCATCTATGGTGGTGGCTTCCTGATGGGTGGTGGTCAGGGTGCAAACTTCTTGAACAACTACCTGTACGACGGACAGGAGATTGCAGACAGAGGAAATGTCATCGTGGTGACGTTCAACTACCGTGTCGGAGCCCTCGGATTCCTCAGCAGCGGAGATGCTGACGCACCTGGTAAATTTCATTAAATATAAGTCATATGATACATCACAGTAGGAGGAAAAAACGCAACCCAAAGGGAACAGATAAGGGAGAAAAAATATAAAAATAATATTCGTAAACAATATGTAATGTTTTTCAAGTGTAATTAATTACTCACCCTCATGTCGTTCCAAACCCCTAAGACTTTACTTAATCTTCGGAACACAAATGAAGATCTTAATGAAATCTGAGAGCTTTCTGTCCCTCCATAGACTCGACTAACACTTTGATGCTTCAAAAATTTCATAAAGAGATCGTAAAACTAATCTTTATGAATTGAGTAGTTTAGTCCACATTTTCTGAAGAGACTCGATTGCTTTATATGATGAACAGTTTGAATTTAGGCTTTTATATGTACATAAACACTCAACTCACATGAGTTGTGGTAAACTGAAGCTCAAACGTGTTCGCTTTATGTGCGAGAACCAATGAGGTTCATTCTCGTGTGTTACGCAGCACTTTGAGCTTCCAAGAACAAGCCGGCTCGTTGATCTTTTGTTTATGTTCGCTGATTAATGTTTAAATGTGAATAAGAGCCTAAACTAAATCTGTTCATCATATAAAGCGATCGAGTCTCTTCAGAAAATTTGGACTAAACTACTTAATTCATAAAGATTAGTTTTACGATCTCTTGATGAAATGTTTGAAGCGTCAAAGTGGCAGTCGAGTCTATGGAGGGACAGAAAGCTCTCAGATTTCACAAAAAAACCTTCATTTGTGTTCTGAAAAGTCTTACAGGTTCGAGAATGGCATGAGAGTAATTAATGACAGAATTTTCATTTTTGGGTGAACTAACCCTTTAAAGCTTTTGCGTTCTCTTGCAAAAGTTTTGTTTCCCCAAGAAATTTTGCATTAACTTGCAAAATGTTTGCGTGCCCCGGAGAAACGTTGCGTTTGCTCACAAAACTTGTGAGTGAATTCAAAGTTTTTGGGGGGAACACATAAGTTTTGCTGGGGAATGCAAAGGTTTTGTGAGCGAACACAAAATTTCTCGATGGTACACAAAACTTTTGCAAGAGATTTTTCCACCGCCATATCCCTTTATGGGCTCCGTTCCTTCTCAAAAGGTTTGTGTACCCCCAAGAAACTTTGCGTTCGCTCACAAAGACGTTTTTCTCGGGGGACCACAAAAGATTTGCGAGAGAACGCAAAAGCATTAATATATAATTTTTCCTCATATTTTTTCATCAAAAAAATATGAGGAAACCCCTCTGGGGCTTTGAATTGGCTTGCAAAACGTTTGCTATCTCTCGCAAACGTTCCTTCAAAAAAGTTTCTCAGGGGAATGCAAAAGTTTTGCGAATGAAAGCAAAGTTTCTGGGGAATACAAGTTTTGCAAGAGAATGCAAAAGCATTGGCATATAATTTTTCCTCACAACTGATTTTTCCTATCATTATGCTCTGTACAGACTTGTTGATTTGACTCCACTGTATAGATTGTATGTATGCATATGTATGGATTGATTGTAGCATTTAAATGATGATCTAAGCATGTCATGGTCGATAGGAAACTATGGCCTGTGGGATCAGCACGCCGCTATCTCTTGGGTACACAGGAACATCAGGTCTTTCGGTGGCAATCCAGCCAACATCACTATCTTTGGCGAGTCAGCAGGTGGAGCCAGCGTAAACTTCCAGGTGCTGCATGCTTATGTATTACATTTTAATGAGTGGGTGGGCATGTGCTGGTCTGGGTATATTTGCTAGGACGAGGCCATTTTTGAAAATGTCTTCCCAATAATGCAAACTGTTGAAGTAGGCCTTGTTATTTGAAAGGCTCATAAATTGGCTAAATAATTGTTTTCACTTTAAATCTAATGGCAACAGGGTTGTGTGAGGGCTTGGTTTATTAGTATGGAAACCATTAGAGGTCCTCGGTAATATAAGTTGAAGGTTCTAAGGTGTGTTGTGTTTCCCATCCTGCACAGATTCTTACCCCTAAAAACAAGGGCCTGATCCGCAGAGCTATCTCACAGAGTGGTGTTGCTCTCTGTCCCTGGGCCGTCAACAGAAGTCCACGAAAATCTGCTGAGGAGGTGCGCTTGATCTTCATGAATATCCCACATTGCTGAATACTCATTATAAAACAGACCTAGTACATTGTGTACAGTACTAGCATTTGATATACAATGATCCCAAAAGACTAGGGGGGTGGGGGTGTTATTTACTCTCATTCCCAAACTTTTGCATAACTCTTTACTGTACACTTGCTAGTGTTTAGTGAAGTCACCTGGTCTGTTTCACATACAGACTGGCATTTCAATGATTTTGGTCAGTTAACAATTAATATAACAACTTGCTTTATTTCTATAGTTACAATAATTTCTTCAAAATGATATGGGTAAATTATTATTTTTTATGCACCTTTAGATCGCAAAGAAGGTAGGATGTCCCACTGATAGCGGTATGGTGGCTTGTCTGAAGAGGACAGATCCAAAGACTGTAACTCTTGCTGGGAATGTGGATTTCAGTACATCTCCTAGTGGTAAGAAAATAGCTGCTTGTGCAGTTTTAGCCTTTTACATGCTTTTTATAGCAATAGTTAAACCAAAATTAAAATTCCGTCATCATTTACTCACTCTCGTATAGTTCCAAACATTCTTTTCTATATAATTACAAAGAATGGGAATACATTTTCAGTGAACAAGTCAGTGTGTAAAAGTCATGCAGGTTTGGAAAGACATAATGGTGAGTGAATGATTTTTATGGTGAACTATCCCTTTAAAATGGTTAAACTGCTGCTTAAAACCACAGTAAATGCAACACAAAGTCAAAAGATGAAATGTGACAATCTTTTCCAGATCCCATTGTGCACAAACTGGCTCTGTCTCCCGTCATCGATGGAGACTTCCTCCCTGGCGAGCCTGAAAGTCTTTTCGTTAATGCTGCTGACATTGACTACATTGCTGGAGTCAATGACATGGACGGCCACATCTTTGCCACCCTTGATGTCCCCTCTATCAACAATGCTCTGGCATCCACCCCTGTGTAAGTGTGCTACTTTAAAGAGTCATCTGGAATCATTTTGAGAATTTTTAAAGACCCCATGAAATCAGAAGCAGAGTTTTGTGGCTTTTGTGTCTGTTAGCTTCGAGGCCATCGATATGTAAAGTTAAAAGTTGGCAAAAGTAAGCTTTAGCAGACGCATGCTGCAATCGTTTTTTTTTCTGGACACAATATATTTCAAACATATGCCCTAATATCTGTAAAAAGTGCAGCTTAAGGAATAAGTTTTTCAAATTAAAAAAAAAAAATCATTAAAACCTTCATGGTAAAATTTCTAAAATAGATTTTAAATATATAGTAAAGGGCCTTTGTTGAAATGCCAGTAGCCTTTAAAGGATTAGTTCACTTTTAAATAAACTTTTCCTGATAATTTACTCACCCCCATGTCATCCAAGATGTCCATGTCTTTCTTTCTTCAGTCGAAAAGAAATTAAAGTTTTTGATGAAAACATTCCAGGATTTTTTTCCATATAGTAGACTTGACTGGGCACCAAACAGGTCAAAGTTTTGAACTAATTTTTATATGCAATATGCTAGTATATAACAATTAGTTCAAACTTTGACCTGTGGAGGGCAGTAATACACTTAGCAGTGTCTACACTGCCGGAATTCTAATAAAGAAGAAGAAGAGAGCTAGTTCAAGATGAGCATTTCTGGTTAAAACTTATATAATTTTCAATTTTTTTCAGAAAATCAGCAATGGTTTCACTAGATAAGACCCTTATTTCTCATCTGGGATCGTGTAGAACAATTTGAAGCTGCAGTGAAACTAATTTTGACCTTCAACTGTTTGGTGCCCATTCAAGTCTACTATATGGAAATTTTACTATACTAAAAAATCCTGGAATGTTTTCATCAAAAACTTTAATTTCTTTTCGACTGAAGAAAGAAAGACATGGACATCTTGGATGACATGGGGGTGAGTAAATTATCAGGAAAAGTTTATTTAAAAGTGGAGGACTAATCCTTTAAGATGCATTTTGGTCAATCGGATCACAAGTAGACGAGGGAGACACATTCCCGTTTACACCTGGTGTTTAAATCCATCTCTTTTGTAAACATTCAACCAATTCTGTCCTGATTTCTTCGAGGGGAGGGTCTATGGGCGGGTAAATGTATGGGTATTTTCAGCTCTTTCAATCTAATGGNAGGATTTTTTTCCATATAGTAGACTTGAATGGGCACCAAACAGGTCAAAGTTTTGAACTAATTTTTATATGCAATATGCTAGTATATAACAATTAGTTCAAACTTTGACCTGTGGAGGGCAGTAATACACTTAGAAGTGTCTACACTGCCGGAATTCTAATCAAGAAGAAGAAGAGAGCTAGTTCAAGATGAGCATTTCTGGTTAAAACTTATATAATTTTCAATTTTTTTCAGAAAATCAGCAATGGTTTCACTAGATAAGACCCTTATTTCTCATCTGGGATCGTGTAGAACAATTTGAAGCTGCAGTGAAACTAATTTTGACCTTCAACTGTTTGGTGCCCATTCAAGTCTACTATATGGAAAAAAATCCTGGAATGTTTTCATCAAAAACTTTAATTTCTTTTCGACTGAAGAAAGAAAGACATGGACATCTTGGATGACATGGGGGTGAGTAAATTATCAGGAAAAGTTTATTTAAAAGGGGAGGACTAATCCTTTAAGATGCCTTTTGGTCAATCGGATCACAAGTAGACGAGGGAGACACATTCCCGTTTACACCTGGTGTTTTAATCCATCTCTTTTGTAAACATTCAACCAATTCTGTCCAGATTTCTTCGAGGGGAGGGTCTATGGGCGGGTAAATGTATGGGTATTTTCAGCTCTTTCAATCTAATGGACAAAATAAGCTCATGCAATTTACATATAAATGCGTCCAAAGATGATGGAAAAACATCTGCTTTAGTTTCTGCTCTGATAGCCGCAAGACCGTCCGAACGCGGTGAGTGCGTTTTAGAAATCAGGAAAGAACATTATGCTTGGTGTGTTTTTCATCTTCAAACTAAACTTAATTCTTCAGCTGACAAAGTTTAAATTTCGTCTGGCTAATGCGCTTCCCATAATGTTTGCAAGTTAGGTCAGTAAGCAGAGAGTAGGTGGTCTTTTGTGGCTGTTTGAATGCATTCGACCACATAAGTGTTTACACTATGAAAGCAATCCGGTCTTAATGCATTTTCGACTACCTCTGGAAGTGGTCGAAAGTGGACAAGCTCAAAACATTTTAGACCTGTTTACACCTGTATTTAGTGTCATCCACTTGTGATCCGATCGACCAAAATACATCTTAATACCAGGTGTAAACAAGGTCAAAGGGACAAGCTGATGTGTCCTGTGCATAAACCGCTTCTGTGTAGTCATTTCATGGGGCCTTTAATAGTCCAAACAACAATATGATTTTAAAAAAACTGCTATTGATTTATAACAGGGAGGATGTTAGGGCTCTCGCGATTTCCCTGTCTAAAGCTAGAGGACAAGATGCTGGTATCGCAACTTATCAGGAGTACACGGTCAATTGGGGTAGTAAACCTAGTGATAAGGATGTTAAGAAAACAGTTGTGGACATTGAGACGGACTACATCTTCCTGGTGCCAACCCAAGCAGCCCTGTACCTCCACACGGACCATGCCAAGTAAGCTGACTTCATCTTCTTATTTACTGACCTCTAAAATGTGAACTGAATAGTAGATAACCTTAAAACAACCTTTTTTCTCCATTAGAACTGCACGAACCTACTCTTACCTGTTCACCGAGCCCTCTCGCATGCCTGTCTTCCCACTCTGGATGGGTGCCGATCACGCTGATGACCTGCAGTATGTTTTTGGGAAGCCATTCAGCACTATTTTGGGCTACTTTCCTCGCCATCGTGACGCCTCCAGATACATGATTGCCTACTGGACCAATTTTGCTCAAACTGGGTATATAAACATAAAAATACTAACAATATTAAAATATCTTATTCCACTTTAATGTGTAGAGGCAACTATAATAATTTAATATATATAATCTAAGAGTACCATGGTACTAGACCTATCTATAGTTGTGCAATTCCGTTTGTGCAATACTATTATAGTTTTTCATTTTTATAGTAAATATATTTATATTAAGAGTTTTTTTTTTTTTTTCATTTTATTTTAATTTCTTTAGTAATTTTTACTGAGCCCCTAAAGGGACACGGTGGTGGAAAAAATAAGAGATGGGAGGAAAAAATATATTTTAAAACATTTGCGTTCACATGCAAAACTTTGAGTTCATTCGCAGAACTTTTGCGTGCTCTTGCAAAATTGCTGTTCCCCCGAGAAACTTTGCGATCACCCGTAAAACATTTGCTTTACCCTGAAAACTTTGCATTCGCTCGCAGAACTTTTGTGTTTTCTCACAAAACTTTTTACACTGTTCCCCTGAGAATCTTTGTGTTCACCCGCAAAATATTTGTGTTCCCCTAAAAAAATGTGCGTTCTTTTGCACAACTTTTGCGTTCCCGCAAAAAACTTCAAAAGTTTTGAAACTTCAACTTCAAAAGCGAACGTAAAGTTCCTTGGTGTTGTTAGGCAAAACATTTGGGAAAGAACGAAAAGCATTGAAATATAATTTTTCCTCCTGTCTCATATTTGTTAGGGGCTCTATAAATTTTGTTGTGTGTTTTAGTCATTTGCATTAGTTAATTTTTTTTTCATTTATGTATAGTTCAGGGTTGTCCAAACCTGCTCCTGGAGGGCCACTGTCCTGTAGAGTTTAGTTCCAACCCCAATTAAACACATCTGAACCAAGTAATCAAGGTCTAACTAGGCATACTAGAAACTTCCAGGCATGTGTTTTGAGGTCATTTGAAGATAAACTCTATAAGAAAGTCACCCTCCAGGACCAGGTTTTTAATATTTAGTTTAGTAGATGAAATTAAATTAAAATGAGAAATGTTGCTTTGACAACGAGCTGAAATAAAACAAGTCTGCATTTTTTTATATTTTATTTTATTTTATTTCAAGGAACAAAAATATTGTTTAATGGTTTTAGTTTTAGACAAGTGCTAATTGTGGTGCATTATGATAGCCAAAATGTGTCTTTGTTTGTCTCTTTCTCTCTCCCACAGTGACCCTAACAAAGGTGAGTCCAGTGTTCCTGTAACCTGGCCTGAGTTCGCAGGCACTGGTCATAAGTACCTAGACATACACGGCGATATGAACAGGAACAGTGTGAAGCAGATGTTGAGAACGCGTACGGTTTACTACTGGACTACCGTCTTTGCCAGCTACCCTACTCTCAAGGAGAACTAAGCACTGCTAACCTGACTACAAAATCATTTAGCAGTTAACATCATGCTAAGATTCATGCAATAAACAAAATATATGATGATCAAAACCAGCTAACAGTTTTTCTTTATTAACTTGCCATGACATCAAAAGAATGCTGTTTAAGATTCTTAGTTAAGTCTAGAAATGTTCCAGTACATCACATGCATAACGGCTAACTTGGATCACATTACAGCCTTGATGTCATTGAATCTCGTTCAGAGTTGTGTGACAGTCAATCACTGGTTGAGGATACCATAGAAATAAATGAGAAGTGCCGTAAACTGAATCCTACCTGTCTCGCAATTGTCTGTGACTTCTCTTATAAAACAGCATTTTTTTTCAGTATAAACTCTAAAAATAGAATTATTGTTTAAGAGCAAACATGTTGAAGCTGATTGGCTGTCGATTCATTAAAGGTGAGCTATAGTGCCCCTTTTACAAGATGTCTCTGGTGTCCCCAGAATGTGTCTGTGAAGTTTCAGCTCAAAATACCCCACAGATCATTTATTATAGCTTGTCAAATTTTCCCCTATTTGGGTGTGAGCAAAAACAACCTTTTTGTGTGTCACTTTAAATGCAAATGAGCTGTTGCTCCCGGCTCCCTTTCCAGAAGAGGGCGGAGCTTTAACAGCTCACGCTTCGGTTGCTCAACAACAACAAAGCTGGAGAATCTCACGCAGCCAAAATGACAATTTTCAGTAACGGGGTTCAGTCTTACATTGTTAAAAAAACGGAGTCGGACACTGGTGGAGAGACTCAAAAACAAATTAAAACTTTGAGAACAAAACTGGACGCGTCTGAACGGTTAGTGGATACATTTATGTAGATGCTGTGGAGTTGATTCAACTCATCGACTAGCATGTACCGTCATGTTAATCTTTTCTGCAAATTCAGCATTGGATTGACCCTCGTTTGTAAGGCTTTGTTTCTAGAAATCCTGAAGACCTCGATTAGCTGGTTCAAGTGTGTTTAATTGCTGTTGAAACTGAAATCTGAGGGACAGTGGCACTCCAGGATCTGAGTTTGACTACATTAATACAGTTATCTAGAGATATTGTTGGTAAATGTGGAGACTGTTCCTTGGGAATGGTCACGTAACCCTAAACAACCACTGCAATCACAGCATTAGATAGAACAAACATTGGCACTATCTTTACCCTTTATGACTGAATTCAGACAGGACGTCACTGGAAAATAGGACACAAGCAGCTGGAACAAAGAAAGAATATACAGGTCCTTCTCAAAAAATTAGCATATTGTGATAAAGTTCATTATTTTCCATAATGTAATGATAAAAATTAAACTTTCATATATTTTAGATTCATTGCACACCAACTGAAATATTTCAGGTCTTTTATTGTTTTAATACTGATGAATTTGGCATACCGCTCATGAAAACCCCAAATTCCTATCTCAAAAAATTAGCATATTTCATCCGACCAATAAAAGAAAAGTGTTTTTAATACAAAAAAAGTCAACCTTCAAATAATTATGTTCAGTTATGCACTCAATACTTGGTCGGGAATCCTTTTGCAGAAATGACTGGTATGGCTTGGAGGCAATCAGCCTGTGGCACTGCTGAGGTGTTATGGAGGCCCAGGATGCTTCGATAGCGGCCTTAAGCTCATCCAGAGTGTTGAGTCTTGCGTCTCTCAACTTTCTCTTCACAATATCCCACAGATTCT
>RJVU01035392.1:1566454-1585772 GCA_003731715.1 Anabarilius grahami
GACAGCAGTCAGGTCGGCAGTCTTACCCATGATTGCGGTTTTGAGTAATGAACCAGGCTGGGAGTTTTTAAAAGCCTCAGGAATCTTTTGCAGGTGTTTAGAGTTAATTAGTTGATTCAGATGATTAGGTTAATAGCTCGTTTAGAGAACCTTTTCATGATATGCTAATTTTTTGAGATAGGAATTTGGGGTTTTCATGAGCTGTATGCCAAAATCATCAGTATTAAAACAATAAAAGACCTGAAATATTTCAGTTGGTGTGCAATGAATCTAAAATATATAAAAGTTTAATTTTTATTATTACATTATGGAAAATAATGAACTTTATCACAATATGCTAATTTTTTGAGAAGGACCTGTATATCCCCCTATTTCTACAAAGTGAAACTCTTGATTAATTTGATCATATAATGATAAATGGATTAAGCACATCTAATGTATTCAACTCATCAATAAGTCAAAGGGGAAAGAATTGTAAATCCACCCATTCACTTGAGATATTTTTAAGATTTTTTTGTGATTCTTACATTTCTATAAAGGACAACAGTAAAGCTGAGAAGACATCTCTGTAGCTTAAAGATAATTGATGTTATATAATTTTTGTAAGAGATATAGTTTATCTATTTGATTATTATGCATGTATGGATGTATGCGATTAAACAGATTTAAAAAATCATTAAAAAAAACAGCTGAGTGGGTGATTATGTTCATGTGCACTGCTTCATGTTCTTTGCCTGTTTTTTTTTTGTTTTGTTTTTTTAAGTAAGTAAAAGAATTCTGGGAACGATGTGTTCTTTACCCTGTTCCATACAATGAAAGTTAAAAATGAAAAAGAAATGTGTAATGTACAAATGTACAATTTTTGTAATTAGCATAGGCCTATGTTCCGCATACCTTTCCATCTACCTTTCCTCGTTTTTAATAAACTGATCATCTAAACAAAAAATTGCCAATGCACTTTGCTCATGAAATAAAAGTACAGTGTCGCACAGTACTTTTATTGCTCTGAAATCTCACCTGCATGTGGGCGTGGTCTCTGGGTGTCAATCATGCGCCGCTTCACGTATCCACGGCGCTCTTGAACGCTGTACAATATGCTGTGTGTGAGTGTGACCCCTAGAAAAAAAGCATGCATAAACAAACCCCACCGCCTTCTGTCTGCATAGAAACTAAAATGCGAAGGAGGGATTATCGAGAGCACTGACTGTCAGTGTGTAACATCGCAGGTGTCATGGAGAATTCACGGGCATCACTGCTGTTCAAGGCGGCCGCGGTGGCCGCGATCGGTCTCACCGCCACTTTCGTCATGCTCGTCCAAGATCCATCAAACACGCTCTTGGGAGGTGGATACCCAGAACTGTGGCGGAGAACCGGACTGGCCGGTGCCCCTACACGGGCGGCAGCCTGCATCTTCGCGGGCGTGTTCCTTCTAGCGATGGGCTGGTTGTACAGACTGTTATTCGCTCCTTTGGAGCTGCTCCGCGGTGTGGATGAGGTGGGGTACATTGCGGAGGACGGACGCTCTCGTGCCCAGGCTGCCAACGAGGTGAGGCGGCGACGGAAAACTGGAGAATTACCGCCGGTTTATCCAAACGGCTGGTATCGGGTTTTAGACTCTCACATGCTGGAGAGAGGAGATGTGAAGAGTGTGACAGTGTTAGGTAGGTATAACAACCGCCAAAGATGGTGAATAAAGCGCAGGTGAGGTAAAACACATCACTGGAAATGTCCCACAGATTTATTTCTCCTTTTTTGCAGCAGTTAAAGTTGCATAGGATCACAAACAGCAGCACAGAAGCGATATTAAACACATTATTAAATCAGAAAGTGGGGGATGAACATCATAAAACATCACGAGACGCGTATATTTTAATCTATGTAACGTTACGCATGCGTCACAGAATGCGTTTTTGCGGAGAGCTTTTTAAAAGTTGATGCGACTGGAAGCATAGCTGATATGTGTACTAGAAATTGTAACTATTAAGAAACACATTTTTGATATCTGCAATTAGCTTTCCATAGTTTTGGCGCCCTTTTAACATTTAAAAACTTGTAAGAATTGATGATATCAAGAATTTGTGTTTGTTACTAGTAAAAATTCCATTCCTGTTATCAAGAATGATCCTTTTTAACTAGTGAAAATTGAATTGTAGTGTCTATATCAAAATATCATATCCTGAGAATCATTAAAAGTCAAAACAGCTTGCCATAATTTGCAGGGATGCCTGTTAGACACTTGACAGTTAAAAATTATTAATGAATTACAGACAGCCAGTGTTTCCCTATGAGGCTCTGCACATTTTCAGCCATGTGTCTTCCTTTCCAGTGCTGCGCAGACGCAGATAGGGGGGTTTGGGACTGAAATAGCTCTTCATTCACTCTTTTGTAGCCAGATGAATTTTCAGGTCACTTCAAGAACAGAAACGAAGTCATTTGCATCCTAACATTCCCATCCTAACATTCCCATCTTGATATCAATAATGCAGCTATTCTGTCGCATACAGTATGTTAGTTTTCCATGTCTGTTATTACACAGACAAATCTTACCCAATCTTTTTACCAAAGGGGTGGATGAGAGGTTGATTATCACTTCTTTTAATTTCCGTTTCATTTCCCCCCCGCTCTTTATGTCCCTGCAGTTCAGCATAGTACATAGTGCTAGTATCTCTAAGGTCATATGTTGATTAAATTTCATTAAACGCACAATGATAAACTGTATACCTTGCATGCACTGCACGTCACTTAGTCCATAAATGTAAATACTTTATTTCTGGGCAGTGTGACATGCCTATACTTCATCTAAAACCTTTTACTTATGGCATAAATACTCAACATTCAAAAGTTTAACCTATTTTGGGTGATATTTCAGATTTCACAGACAGGATTGAAGCATTATATATGCTGCTGATATGAATTTTTTCGATCAGTTTCTGAGGGAAAATCAGCAAGGTTATTGAGAAGATCAGGTTTCTGGGTAAGGTAGCATCTTATTGATTTCAGACAGGGTTGCGGATCATCTGTGAAATATAAAATCATTCCCCATCATTTTCATTATGCATTTGACATACTATAACCTTACAGGTTAAACTCTTGTGTACGTGCAGCCCTGTCATTGCAAAGTCTTTGTCTTTTGTTACTCATCTTGGCTTTTTGTTATGTTTAAGTGTCTGTTGCTTAGCTGAGTTGTTGTAGGATGTCCTATCATGTTGCAGAGACCTTTGGGTTTTCAGTGAAAACTGAACAAAACACCTTTGTAGTTTTGTCTTTGGGATACAAAGAAACACTGTTGTGCTTTTTGCAACCTGGAGACCATTGAACCTGTGTGACCTTTGATTAATTTTACAAACCTGGACGACTGTCACCACAAAAAAATCTTATAGATAAAAGATACTGTAAATGTAATGATACTCTAAAGATACTGTACATTAAAGATATGTCTCCAACCAAATTCAGTTAACTAATCCTCATTTTACTTCACTGTGAGGCACTCTGACTGAAATTTCAAGTATATTTTAAATCATTATGTTTTAAAATATGCACTTGTAGTGTACTTTGTCTTAAAGGTATATTTTTTGCTGATGATAAAACATTAAGGAAATAAAAGGCCAGTTTAAGAGAGTACACTTTCCTCACTATTGTTAACACACTTAAAGGGTTAGTTCACCCAAAAATGAAAATTATGTCATTAAGTACTCACCCTCATGTCGTTCTACACCCGTAAGACCTTTGTTCATCTTCGGAACACAAATTAAGATATTGTTGATGAAATCCGATGGCTCAGTGAGGCCTCCATTGCCAGCAATGTTACTGCACCTCTCAAGATCCATAAAGGTACTAAAAACATATTTGAAACAGTTCATGTGACTTGAGTAGTTCTATCTTAATATTATAAAGCGATAAGAATACTTTTTGTGCACCAAAAAAAAAACAAAATAACGAATTTTCAACAATATCTATTTGGGCCGATTTCAAAACACTGTTTCATGAAGCTTCTGAGCTTTATGAATCTTTTGTTTCGAATTAGTGATTCGGATCTCCTATCAAACGGCTAAACTGCTGCAATCACGTGACTTTTGCGCTCCGATTCACTGATTCGATTCGTAAAGCTCAAGCAGTGTTTTGAAATTGGCCCATATAGATATTGTTGAAAAGTCGTTATTTTGGTTTTTTTTTGGTGCACAAAAAGTATTCTCGTCGCTTTATAATATTAAGATAGAACCACTAAAGTCACATGAACTGTTTCAAATATGTTTTTAGTACCTTTATGGATCTTTAGGCATTTCCTTCCACTCAAAAATGGGCATTTACAACATGGTATAATATATGATCTGTGGGGTATTTTGAGCTTAAACTTCAAAGACACATTCTTGGACCTCTGAGACGTTTATTATACTTATAGGTCCCCTTTAAAGATATCTGTGGTTATATGCTTTCTAGATGCTTGTTGCAAGCCCACAGACTAAAAAGCAGCATCTCGGAAGTGCCACGGCTAAATTGGGTTTCCTTTAGTGATCTCAAAGGGCACAACATTTAATTGCATGCAGTTACTGCTACAGCATACTTTAGTTAAATGACCTATATCGGCTAGATGTCTTATAGGAATCATGTCAGATAACTGATAACTGATATGCTTACTTAGCTCAAACACACTGCTCTCTCTCTCTTTATTAACCTCTTCATATCGACTTGGGCTATTTCTTGCTGTTTGTACTTCCTGTGTAGGACTGTACATATTTTAATGACAGAGTATTTTCACACATATTATTGATATCAGTTGTGGCAGTCGTGTTTGTTTGCTTCCACTACCTTTTTCCTTTGTGCAATTTTGTCATCTGAGTGTAGGAACTTTTTTCAGGGGCACTGCATTGCAGGCAAATAAAACCCCTCAGGTCAGCATAAAAGAAAAGGAGTTTTTTTTCGGTCCTGTAGCTGTAGACCTGAGGAGAGAATGACTGTGTAAATCAGGATTTTACAGTCTTGAATGTTGCTACGCCTATTCCTGGTTATATAAAAACTGCCGCTTGCCAGACAAACAATATATTCCTAATTATTAACTGACACACTTTACTGTTTGTTTTTAATTAATTATTAACTTTCCCATTTGGCTTATGATATAGACTGTGATGTAATAGCAAAATCTAGAACAGTATCAGACATCCTCATTGATGTGACATGCAATGTAATTTATTTTCTAATACTGCAAACCTCCGCCTTTTGGTTGTAAGCAAGCAGGCCAGCCCAGGTGAAAAAAAGTACACTTCTATAATGTACTTAAGGTGCTCTATTTTTGTGCACTAATTTTATATCCACTAATATCTCTGTATTAAAATTTTTTATTTAGTTACCACTTGTAGTACACCAAGTGGAATGCACTTCATTTTAATATATCCTGCTCACTTTACGACTTAAAATAGTCTAGAAAATCCGAAAAATTTTGCAGGATGCTGAACACATTTATAATTTATTATGAATTCAGTGTATGGGTCAGTGACGTGACAGGTCATTTTTTTGTCCAAAGGCCTTAATAATAATAAAAAACAATGATATGACATCCAAAGTATGTATGGTAGTACAACTAGATCACTTTTATTGAATCAAAAAGTTTTAATTATATTTTGCTACATATAAAGGTATTTTAAACTGTCAAAAGTTCATTCGGTTTAACCGTCCAAATGCCAATACAGCCATTTCATTTGTGATTAAAATATCTTAAAATATAATAAATGTATATATTTTTTATTCTGGCATGATTTTATAACATTATATATCAACATAGTGCAAAATAGTATTAAAATTATGTGTAGAAATCGTTGCTTTCTTATGAGAAGGAAAAATGAATTTCATTGATGTCATTCAGAGTAACCAGTAGGTGTGTTCGACATCGGCGCTGGATGTAACGATCGGCGAGAGTAGCCGTGTGCAGGCGGGGAGGAGCTGAAAACGGAGACGTGAAGTCAAACACTTTCTGCTCCTCGTAGTTACGCTCGCACTGCGTTTGCATACTTTATCACAGCTGAAGTGAAATAAATGCAATATTTGACTAATACACTGATGTTTCAGAGACATTTTCATTCAAAACTTTTATATACTGCTTACTGCGTCTGTTTTTACAAGAATAAAGTTCAACATAAGCATATGTTATTTAAATAACAATGTAATGGGGTCTTTGTTTTTTATCCGTTTTATTTTGATAAACATGACACAATATAACATGAAAAGAGCTTTAACTGTTATAATAACACAGATTTTTGAGCATTACTGGAACTGAAGGCGTGACAATAAACACGAAACACACGTGATCGTTGTCATGCGGTGAATCCGGCCAATCATGAAACAGCTGTGTCGTCATCAGCGCTCGTGCAGCTCCTCTTGAGAAACTGCGCTGGCTGATCTCGAATCGCTCTCGCGGTACTTTGAAGCCATACGTCACAGTCACATGGCGTCGGCGCTGTCTCAAGTCGGACAAAATTTCTAACCGGCATGCACTGCTTCAAGTCAGCCGCCGATCGGTCTGTGCGGCGCTGCATCAAGTCGAACAAGCCTAATATAAAGGGACCATTTTGGATCAGGTCATGTGGTCAGTATCATGTGACAAGATGTGACATCATTCAGACGCCTGCAAAGGACCACATGGTCATGATGCAAAGTAACCAACTCTCTTTTAACTATTTGTAAAATTCATGTTTTCTACGCATGTCCCGAAACATCAGGTCATTTGGTACAACCGCTATAAAACATGGAAAATGTTTTAATATTTTAAAAACTTGTACTAAATATAAAATGTTTGATTGTCCTTTTGCTAGCAATCTAGCTAGCTACCTAGATATCAGCCTGTAAGCATTGTTTAAAAAAATCTTGTCATTCGGTATAACCAAAAGGGTAATTCGGTAAAACCGAAATTTTGGTTAAACCGAATGACTTATTTGGTGACAAATTTTGTCCATCTTGTAAAAAATTACAAAAGCAGTGTTAATTGATTATAAAAACCACATAATCTCTTAGTTAACACTTAATAAAACTTAATTATGTCTCCATTAGGTTTTTTTACACTTTTAAAACCCTTATATAGAGGTCTGTGGCAGTTACCCAATTAAAGGTTCAGTAAGTGATTTCTGAAAAACGCTGTTGAAAGTGGATCTTACTGAGCACCACAACAAAATTGTAGCCAATCAGCAGTAGGGGGTGTATACACTCGCGATGGGGGAGGAGAGAGAGTGAGCAAGAGGGAGATCATTGGAAAAAGAAGGGTTATGATCGGGCAAGAGCTTTAATATCAGAAATGCTTTCCAGCACTGGAGAGACCTAAGCAGGAAGGCCTGAAAATGGATCCCGAGGTTGCGTTGGTTCTGCTCTATATGGTTTTGAGTGTGTGCTGCTGGCTACTAATAACAAACTCTTGCTTGTACTGTATATACTTGTGTACTGTATGTTAATTTTTTGTTCTTCCTTGTTGTTCATTCGTCATCTTTGCTATATTTTTCGCAAAGCTTTTTTTGCTATGATAAAGAGACATCCACTATTGCATTGCCTGTTTGTGCATTTCGGGGGCAGAACAATGAAGGGAGGGGTGTGTATGTATGGGTTCATTTCAAATATCGACAATGTTCAACGATGATTCTCAGAAATCACTTACTGCACCTTTAACCTGAAGCAGTCACTTCAGTTTATTGTAACCATTTGCGGCATTCAATACTATTTTTATTGTTAAAGACTACAGCAAAATGAAAAAATGACATTTAGTTGTATTTTTCTCCAGGACAGCAGGTGGCAGTGTTCCGTGGGCAGGATGGCAAAGCCTATGTGGTGGATGCTTACTGCCCCCACTTAGGTGCCAACCTGGCTGTGGGCGGGCGAGTCGTAGGGGGCTGCATTGAATGCCCCTTCCACGGGTGGCAGTTCCGTGGAGTCGATGGGAAATGTGTCAAGATTCCGTATGCAGATAAAGGTAAGAAATCAAAAAAGAAATTAAGATGTGTTTTCTGTGTTCTTGATTTGATGACTATTGTTTTTGTTGCATAAAACTTATGTAAGTGCAAATGATATGTACAAGTACTTTTTAGACATATACTACAATCAAAAAGTTTGGGCTCGGTAAGAATTTTTTTAATGTTTTTGAAAGAAGTCTTGTATGCTTACCATTTATTTGATTACAATTTTTTGTAAAATGTCATTACAATTAAAAATAACGCTTATCTATTTTCATATATTTAAAAATGTAATTTATTCCTGTGATGCAAAGCTGACTTTTCTGCATCATTACTCCAGTCTTAAGTGTCACATGATCCTTCAGAAATCATTCTAATATGCTGCTTTGCTGTTCAGGGAACATTTGTTATTATTATTAATCTTTTTTTTTGTGGAAACTGATAATTTTTTTAAGGATTCTTTGATGAATAGAAAGTTAATTTGTAACATAAATACAAAGTTCTGTCATGAAACTCTAGATGGTGCCAGCTGATAGGTCCTCAACTCAATCTGCTTGCAATCACATCAGATCTATTCTGCTAAGACCAAACATCAGCATTGTCATATCCATTACCATGCCAAACACCCCTAGAGTTGTCATGACAGAAATGCATCCTTGCTAAATAAAAGTATTAATTTGATTACAATAAAATCATACTGAGCCTAAAACATTTCATCGACAGTGTATTTGACATTTGTTTGGATGTTTTTTAGTGCCTGAGTTTGCAAAGGTGCGGTGTTGGCCCAGCTGTGAGATCAACGGGCAGGTTCTGGTGTGGTTTCACTGTGACGGGCTCGAGCCCAGCTGGAAAGTGCCGGAACAGAGCGAGATCACCCGCGGGGAATGGGTGTACCGTGGTCGTACCGAACATTTTATTAATGCACACATTGAGGTGAGAGAGCATATATATAATTCATCTTATATGAGAATAACAGGTTTGTATAACAGTCATTTTAATTCACACTTTTGGCTCTCTCAGGAGATTCCAGAGAACGCTGCGGACATCGCACACTTGGCTCATTTGCACACTCCAGGCATCGTCAGTGGAGTTGATCTGCGCTATACTAACAGCAAGACCTGGGAGTTTATACGGCATGACTGGAAGGTTTGATTCCTCACATAGACATTCATCCTAGGGAGAAATGCCATTGTCAACAGCAGTGTTATTTTAGCATCAGTGAAATACTATTATCATTTTTATTAATATTTCTAATTAGATTTTATTTTTATATTTTTAATATTTAAGTATTTTTTTTGTTTGTTTATTAGTTTTTTTTATTAATTTTTATTTTTATTTAAGTTTCAGTTTATTTAGTTTTAGTTATTTTAGTACTTAGAGTTAAACTAAATGAAAATGAGAAATGTTGTCTTGGTTTTAGTTTAAGTTTTTTATATATATTTTATTTAGTTTAGCATTTAGCATTTTTTTTGTTTCAAGTAATGGAAAATGTTTTTTATGGTTTTAGTTTTTGTTAACAATAATAACCCTGGTCAATAGTTTTTATCTTGTTATGCAGAGGAGAACTAGGATACATGGTTGAATTAAAATGGATAACACTATCATAAAACCATAAAAATATAGCAATATCTTGTAAGCTCCACTCTTCCTTATATGTCTATGTGTGTTGAGTTGGTACTTGATTAAAGGAGCCTTATAACTACACTATTGTAGCATTTTATTTATATAATCCCATATATAATTTTGTTCAAGATCTTTTATTAATAACTTTCCAAGTTTACTAAACAGTTTTGTCACTGTACCTTTAAGAAAAAATATGAATATTTTAATTACTTATGTTATGATTAGACTGGACCATTTTTATTTAAAAAGAGCTAGTTTAATACCGTTTTCCGTTTCATCTTAAAGGGTTAGTTCACCCAGAAATTAAAATGCTGTCATTAATTACTCACCCTCATGTCGTTCCACACCCGTAAGACCTTTGTTCATCTTCAGGACACAAATTAAGATATTTTTGATAAGATCCGATGGTTCAGTGAGGCCTCCATTGCCAGCAAGACAATTAACACTTTCAATCCCCAGAAAGCTACTAAAAACATATTTAAAACAGTTCATGTGAGTACAGTGGTTCATCCTTAATGTTATGAAGCGACGAGAATACTTTTTGTGCGCCAAAAAAACTAAATAACGACTTTATTCAACAATATCTAGTGATGGGCGATTTCAAACCACTGCTTCATGAAGCTTCGAAGCTTTACGAATCTTTTGTTTCGAATCAGTGGTTGTAAGCGTGTATCAAACTGCCAAAGTCACGTGATTTAAATAAACGAGGCTTCGTTACATCATAAGTGTTTCAAAATTTCAATGGTTCACCACTGGGGGGCGTGACTTTGGCAGTTTGATACACGCGACTTTTTGAGCTTCGAAGCTTCATGAAGCAGTGTTTTGAATCGCCCATCACTAGATATTGTTGAATAAAGTCGTTATTTTGTTTTTTTGGCACACAAAAAGTATTCTCGTCGCTTCATAACATTAAGGATGAACCACTGTAGTCCCATGAACTGTTTTAAATACATCTTTAGTAGCTTTCTGGGTATTGAAAGTGTTAATCATCTTGCTGGCAATGCTGGCCTCACTGAGCCATCGGATTTTATGAAAAATATCTTAATTTGTGTTCTGAAGATGAACGAAGGTCTTACGAGTGTGGAACGACATGAGGGTAAGTAATTAATGACAGAATTTTCATTTTTGGGTGAACTAACCCTTTAAAGGTTAGTTATTATCTGTCATTATTTGCTCCCCCTCATGTTGTTCCAAACCCGTATGACTTGATTTGGGTGTGTATTTTCCAGGTGGAGTGGAAGCCTGAGCCTGAGCCAAACAAGCACTGCTCACAGATGTTGGTGAAACATGCTCTCACTGTGTTCGGTCGTCACTGGCCTCTTCTTGATTTGGACGTCATGGCCAGACAGGTAATGACTGGACCGTCAGCTAGAGGGCGTATGTGAGCCATGCAGACTGTGAGAAACGCCTGGAGACTGACTGATTAGAAGAATGGAAAGAAAGTCATGGATGATCTTGAACGCAACTGCAGTGTCTTGATCTCTGTGTTCTGGTGGTTTGCTGTATTTTAAGCAGTTAAGCGAGCGCATACAGAGCATGCTTTTATATAAATTAAATATGTGTGTGTGTGTGTGCGCGTGATGCTGTTCTTCATTGCTGTGGGATGTGTCAGATTTACAAATGAGATGCTTTTGTTGTACAGTGATCTATGGCTGCGCTCGATACAGATCCTTTTCTTTATGAATCACATATTATGGGTTAAATCATTAAGATTCAGTGCTGCAAAAAATATTAAGCTTTTCTTTCCTTTTACAAATGTTTTGTAAAATTTAATTCACAAAAATGGTTACACTTTAAAATATGGTTTTGTTGTTTTTTTATTAATAATTCATTTTTGTACATTAATGTTAGATAATATGTATATTTCTTTATTAATTTATTACTTATTTTATTTATTATTTCATTTGTTAAATTAATATACTTTTCATATACAGTACAGTCCAATATTTTGGAACCACTAAGATTTTTAATGTTTTTAAAAGAAGTTTCGTCTGCTCACCAAGGCTACATTTATTTAATTAAAAATACAGTAAAAACAGTAATATTGTGAAATATTATTATAATTAAAAATAACTGTGTACTATTTAAATATATTTGACAAAGTAATTTATTCCTGTGATGCAAAGCTGAATTTTCAGCATCGTTACTCCAGTCTTCAGTGTCACATGATCCTTCAGAAATCATTCTAATATGCTGATTTGCTGCTCAATAAACATTTATGATTATTTTCAATGTTGAAAACAGTTGTGTACTTTTTTTTTCAGGATTCCTTGATGAATAGAAAGTTCAAAAGAACAGCATTTATCTGAAATACAAAGCTTCTGTAGCATTATACACTACCGTTCAAAAGTTTGGGGTCAGTAAGAATTTTTATTTTTATTTTTTTGAAAAGAAATTAAAGAAATGAATACTTTTATTCAGCAAGGATGCATTAAATCAATCAAAAGTGGCAGTAAAGACATTTATAATGTTACAAAAGATTAGATTTCAGATAAACACTGTTCTTTTGAACTTTCTATTCATCAAATAATCCTGAAAAAAAATATTGTACACAAATATTTTGTACAATTGTACACATTAAATGTTTCTTGAGCAGCAGATCAGCATATTAGAATGATTTCTGAAGGATCATGTGACACTGAAGACTGGAGTAATGATGCTGAAAATTCAGCTTTGCATCACAGGAATAAATTACTTTGTCAAATATATTTAAATAGTACACAGTTATTTTAAATTGTAATAATATTTCACAATATTACTGTTTTTTACTGTATTTTTAATTAAATAAATGTAGCCTTGGTGAGCAGACGAAACTTCTTTTAAAAACATTAAAAATCTTAGTGGTTCCAAACTTTTGGACTGTACTGTACATATATTTGTATGTATACTTAACATATTTTTCATTGTCAATATATGTTTGTTCATATTACATTAGCTAATGTACAAGAAATTAACATTAAACAAAGTTAATTAATGCTCTAAAAATATTGTTAATGTTAATTTGTTGCATTAATGTTAATATATAGAAGCCTATAGTAAAGTGTAACCTTTTCTTAGTTTTCGTGTCTATGTAGCAGTCCAAGTCTCAATGCCATAATTTTCCTTCATGGTCAGTTGTGCAACATTTTTCTTTTTGTGTTGTCTGAAAAGGAATAGTCTTGTCGCCATAGTGACGGTGAATAATCTTAATGGTATGTGTGAAAACAGTTGTAATTCAAGGCTGTGCTTGGGTCTTCACTTGAGGTTGAAGTTAAAAAGAGTCTGAATCCTTTAGGGTGGAAAATGCTATAGGCGTGAGAAGCAAAATCTATCTTTGTAAGGGAAGATTTGTTATGATGTATGTGATTTAATCAATTTGATCTGGTCTTACGCAGCAGAATGCAGCATAGATGATATGTAATTTACTCCCTGATGATATGAATTATATATTTCATGTTTGCAGGTGGGTCCAGGTGTGGTTTTCCTGCTATTTGAACACCGTTTCTTGGGTAGGGGTGTGATGATGCACTGTGTTACCCCAGTTGAGCCGTTACTGCAGTGTGTTTCACACACCATCTTCTACCAGAACACCATCCCTCCCCTGGTACCCAAGTTCATTCTTCGGGCAGAATGCATCCAGGTAATGTGAAGGGTCAACAAAGCAGATTTGAAATTTGGAATTGTACATTAATTGACAACACTGTTACATGTTGCATTCTGAAAAGTTTCTCATCCATACACTATCGTTCAAAAGTTTGGGGTCAGTAAGATTTTTTAAAATAATTTTTTCTATTATGCGTCACCAAGGCTGCATTTATTTGTTGAAAAATATAGTAAAAACAGTAATATTGTGAAACTGTTTTCTATTTTAATATATTTTAAAATGTAATTTATTCCTGTGATGGCAAAACTAAATTTTCAGCATCATTACACCAGTCTTTAGTGTCATGTGATCCTTCAGAAATCATTCTTATATGCTGATTTGCTGCCTAAAGGCACAATATGTAAGATTTTTAGATTAAAACATCCAAAACCACTAGAACAGTGTTATATATTTTGTTGACTTGTGTACTTACATTATCCCAAATGTTTCCAAGAATGTTTAAATCCAGAGAAATAACGATCACGATGTCACGATTGTCTCTCATTAGCAATCGCTCCAGCGGCCTTGTTCCGGTCCAACGGCTTTCAGCCACACCCTGCTTCATACTACAATAATGTTAATAAATCTTTAATACATTAGCTCATCCATGAATATGATTTCTGCCCAAGTCTAGAGTCTGTAGATGTGAAGACAACACCTCCCATGATTCCGTGAAATCAAGGCCTCATCAAGCTACAACTTTGTTTTAAAATGGGTTTCCTCTAGTGGCGAAAAATTACATATTGTGCCTTTAAGAAACATTTCTTATTATTATCAATGTTGAAAACAGTTATGCTGTCTAATATGTTTGTGAAAACTGGATTCAGGATTCTTTGATCAAAATGAAGTTATTTTATTAATATATATTATATATATACACAGTAAACCTACCAAACTGATGGATCAACTGATGGTTTTGCTGTTACAGTTCGAACGAGATGTGATGATCTGGAACAACAAGACGTACATCTCCAAACCTATGCTTGTGAAAGAAGACTCAGCTATTCAGAAACACAGACGCTGGTTCAGTCAGTTCTACAGCGACAACAGCCCACGACTGCGCTACCAGCACGACACTCTGGACTTCTGAACATGAACTATGCTTCAACAGATATGGGTTGCTAAAAGGCCAATACCAATATTTTTTTAAACAAAACTGATATTTTGTTGATATTAAAAAAAAAAAATCATTATGCAAAAATGATAATTCAGCTGTTCTTTTTAACAAAACATTGTTTTAAGCACCAACATATGCAAAGACAATAATAAAGAAAATGCAAAATAAAAGTGCAAAAGTTTGTTCAAGTGAGTTGTCTAAAAGTCCTTCTTTCATAAGGACTATTCATCCTTGTTGAAGTGCCTCAGACAATCATCTGTCAGTAAATAATAGTTCATTTTAAACTACTGTGCTGCTGAACTTCCTAAATGCAGAATGATACACTACAGCTACTGCAATCTAGGTTGGGATTGGACAGTGAGAGAGTCCTATAAGCTTCAGTAAGCAATAAGCCAAGGCCCAGAATTGCCTGTCTTTGCTGAAGCGCCAGGTCTTGTACACAAACCTGTGCACAATGTGAACTTGGATGCAAAAGGAAGATCCCAGAAGTTCTCTTAGATGTACCTTGAATAATGCATGAGTGTTGTTCTGCCCCCAGATAGAACTGTTTCATATTAAATGTTGGCACATAGCTCACCCCACGCCATTTGTGCTACAGACAGGATGCCTAAAAAAGAGGTGTTCTTTTACTTTTGTAAGCAATTTCCTGGTGAATGATTAAAAAACCCTATGTTTTAAAACTCCTATGTATACTTCAATTGCAATTAATTACAGGAAAAATGTGCGATTGATTGGTTAATTGTTTTTTAATCGTTTGACAGCACAGATAGATAGATATGCAACAAAATCGTAATATTTGATTGAGCTTTGATTTGTTTATTGTGACAGGACTTGGCTGAAAGGCCTTCTTCAGGTTTCAGGTTTCTAATTAAATGTTTATTCTCCAAGCTTGTTAATAAAAGTGCCTGCCATTATCCAATAGACCAAAACACACTGTGGAAATTAGTGTCCACCAAATAGCTGCCAAGTAGGTAGTGCAATTACTGGACATGTTGCTATCAATTACCATCAGTGATGGTTATCTGCTCAAAAGGGACATTGTAGCAGTGCAGTTCCAGTGCAGTTTATCTGATTCCATCCACTGTCTGTCTCATAACGCTAACTGGCATTAATGAATATGTTTGACCATGCTGATAGGATGTGTCTATGACATGCACCATATGTTAGGTCTTGCCCGGTTAATACATCCTGATTGTCATCTAGCGAGATGGAGCGATCATGCTGGGTGATTGCCCTAAACATATGCTGGTATGCAGATGTTTCGCCCTCGTTAATTAAGCCTTCTGAACAGCTCATCTCCTGTCGTTCCTGCAGTGTCTTGTGTGTTTTGTGTGTCTGTGTTCAAAGAGCATGCATGGGTGTACAGACTGTTCCTCTGCGGAGTCTTTCTGTGCTGACTGGTGCAAAACAAGGGGAGGAAAATTATGACATACCCTGTGACAGCCTCTAGGGACTCTGAATGAGATGATCTATGATTGAATAATGATTCTTTTAGACTCTTATTTGGTTTAAACTGAATGTATATATGTGTATATATATATATATATATTATTAAAATATTATTAATTGAAAATTATTGTTTTATTGTATCAAATGAATGCAAATTCAATTAGTCATAATGTCAAAACATTATGACCATTTCAAAACACTGCTTCATGAAGCTTCGGAGCGTTATGAATCTTTTGTGTCGAATCAGCGGTTCGGAGCACCAAAGTCATGTGATTTCAGCAGTTTGGCGGTTTGACACACGATCCGAATCATGATTCGACACAAAAGATTCATAACGCTCCGAAGCTTCATGAAGCAGTGTTTTGAAATCGGTCATCACTATATAAGTCGTTCTTTTGTTTTTTTGGCGCACCAAAAATATTCTCGTCGCTTTATAATATTAATATTGAACCACTGTACTCACATGAACTGATTTAAATATGTTTTTAGTACATTAATGGATCTTGAGAGAGGAAATGTCATTGCTGGCAATGCAGGCCTCACTGAGCCATCGGATTTCAACAAAAATATCTTAATTTGTGTTCCGAAGATGAACGAAGGTCTTACTAACCCTTTAAGGTCTGGGTAGATTAGATGGGAAGCAAACAATCAGTTCTCGTAATCAATGTATTGGATGCAGGAGAAATGGGCAGAAATAAAGATCTGAGTGACTTTGACAAGGGCCAAATTGTTATGGAAAGGCGACTGGATCAGAGTATCTCTGAAACGTCAAGGCTTGTGGGTTGCTCCTGGTCAGCAGTGGTGAGAATTTACCAACAGTGTTCAGAAGGAGGGACAAACCACAAACTAACAACAGAGTTTCCTCCTCGATGTATGAAGGCAAGGAAGGCTATCCCGTCTAGTCCGAGCCAACAGAAGGTCTACTGTGGCATAAGTCACACAAAATTATAATGATGTTATGGGAGGAATGCGTCACACAGTGCAACACACTCTGCTGCGTAGCCGCATACCAGTCAGAGTGCCCTGTCCACTGTCGAAACTGCCTACAATGAGCAAGTGAGAGTAGGAACTGGACATTGGAGCAGTAGAAGAAGATCACCTGGTCTGAAGAGTCCCATTTTCTTTTACATTACGTGGATGCCCATGTACGTGTGCGCAGTTTACCTGCACTGTGGGACGACGACAAGTGAGTGTGGCGCTCTGGACAATGTTCTGCTAGGAAACCCTGGGTGCGGTCACGTGCCACCTACCTAAACATTGTTGCAGACCAGGTCCAATGAATGTGAGATAATGCATAAGCAATGATGTTCTTGAATGCAAATTAGTAAATTGCATATTGTATTACAACCGTGTACGAAATTGAAACTGACCATTTGGTTTCTCTTTACAATGAAGAAGCCATGCCAGTTGCATTACTTACACTGATACAGCATCCAGGCAAGTAAAATGTAAATTAGACATGATATGTGTTTCTGGAGAACTGATTATGCACATTATTTGTATAATTGCATTAAACTGAGATGTAATATTCATAGATTTTAAAATACACTGTACAAGACTACTTTGGTTCCCAGATCTGTCTCATATACATATCTATATATAGTGCACAGCATAAATGAGTACACCCCCTCTGAAACTTCTGAAAGTCAGCAATTACTCAGTTACTTAGAAGGCATGTTAGGGTTCTTTAGAGATATAATGTTCCAGAAAGTCTGCATAATCAATTACCAAAGAAGCATGTCAAAATTATTCAGGAAAATAAGATTTTCTTATCAAGGTGATAAAATGTTGTGTAGCAAAAATGAGTACACCCTCCTAAAAGTTATTAAATAAAACTAAATAAAAATTTTCTGGTGTAAGTTTAAGGCAATGTTTGATCAGCAGGTAAGTATGTTGAAGCAAAACATTTAAAGAGAAGTAATTTCTTGACAATTAAAAGTGTTATATAGCCCACTGAATCATTCTCAGACTTAATGCTGACAAAAATGGAACCACTTGGGAGAAAACTGTCAGGAGACTTATTTCTTAGCACAGAAGAGGACGGTGGTACAAGAGGATTACCAAATCATTGTTTTAAGTGTGAAAATATACCAAAAGTAACACAGAAATTAAAAAAACAATGGACGTGTGACAAGGCCCCTGAAATAATCAGGCCTTCATTTTAAGCTTTCATTTAGTGATGAGGGATTTTTTTTGCTAGACAAAGAGCAGGAGAAATACCAAGCGAGTATCTCAGAGCCAGCAAAAGCTATGAAAAGAGTGACTGTTTATCTCATAGAGTAAGATGCAGCCTGCAGAAATGACATGCATGGTTGTTGTTCTCACTGGAACTACCTACTGTAGCCAAAGCACAATAAAGTCAGTTATCCATTTCCAAAGCCCATATCTACAAAATATGGATTCTGGAAATCATACTCTGGTCTCATGAGACCAAATCAATCATTTTGGATCTAACAGAATCCAAAATGTTATGGTGCTGCTAGAGGAGGAGTACAGTGAGAAGTGCCTGGTTCCCACAGTAAAGTTCTGTGGTAGTAAAGCTCTTATATAGGGATGTATGCATGCTGAAGGTGTGAGGGAGTTGTGCTTTATCAATGCTGTCATGAATTCCCACACCACTGTGTAATTTAATACACAAACTTGAAACAGAAGATGTTACCCTTTCCTCATTCCCTGCATTGTTGGGCATTTTTTCAACATGACAATGAGGATATGCATTCTCCCAAGGTGAAAAACCTTCGGTGGACATGTATTGCACTCAATCTTTACTCTCTTGAGCACCTGTGGGGGGTTCTGTTGAGCAACACTCCCCATTAAAGATCAGGGCATTTAAGGAGCTCATCATCCAAGAGTTAAACAGGACAGATGTGACAATTTGTCATGAACTTGTATAGGGCTGTGTTGAAAAAATCGATTCACCAATTCTGAATCGATTTTCATATTAATTTCTAAAGATCGATCCGTAACTCAGAGGATCGATTTAATAATAGGCATACAGCGCTGTATTTGCCCTCTCTCTCTCCCTCGCACATATTAATCTAAAACAACTGGCAAGTTGCTAAAAGTTTGGAAGACCGAATCCATTGTTTCACGTGGCACATTCTGAGAATTTTTTCCCTGAATAACCGCTGGGTGTGAATAGTGCTCAAAAGAACGTTACCTCAGCTTCTCTGACAGGTGCACATGCAGCTGACATAAACCACACTTTCAATAGACGAAAAAATCCTATCCAGTGATGGTGTTTTCAGTGTTGACAAATCTTTTGCGATATCCTAATAACAGCCGCGATTCGCACGCAACGCCCCCACGTCCGCTAATGTCCGATTCGCGACCTAGTGACTCATTTGAACCGATTCATTTTAATGATGGTTAAAACAACCAGTGCAAGTTTGTGAAAGCAGTTGTATCAACACTCTGGAAGGGGGATTGTTCTTTACAACCATCAATACTCCATTAATTTGCAGTTGAATGTCTATAATAATAGTATCAATATGTTGCATAACTACAGTCCTGTAATTCAGGTAACAGCTGGAAAAAAATGCTTTCTTCAAAAACACTTATCTAAATCTCGAAGATCGGATC
>RJVU01035392.1:1591978-1615486 GCA_003731715.1 Anabarilius grahami
AGCCTTTTGTGTGGCTCCCAGCAAGAGACAGACATCCAAGTATTACAACACCTCAGACAGCGAGGTAGCACGCGCCACTAGCAGCGCATTCACGGCTAAACTTATGCCATTTAAAAAACATAAACAGAATACCTACAAATCATTCTTGAGATAATATCATCCATAAATCAGCTTGGTTTAGATTTCTAATGATTGTTCTCTGCTACAGACTACAATTAGACTTTATAAATGCATAGTAAATAAACCCCCCCATACATTTACATTTACATTTACATTTATGCATTTGGCAGACGCTTTTATCCAAAGCGACTTACATTGCATTATACTCTACATTTGTATCTGAGTATGTGCAATCCCTGGGATCGAACTCATGACCTTTGGCATTGCTAGTGCCATGCTCTAACCACTGAGCTACAGGAAAGTACCCCCTGAGGCGTGTGATACATTATTTAAAGTCGACGGCATAACTAGATCAATTGTGACCTAATTTACAAATCCCCTCTTCATATCAGGCTGTGACATTCACATGTAGAGGGATTATTTCCCACGGATAATGAAATATTAATAAGGTTTCGATTGCAGGTTCTCTAACACGGGGAAATTAAATCAAATCACAATGAGTGAAGCATGACAAAATCACAAAACAAAACAAGTGCGTACGTACAAAAACATCTGAATATTAATAGGCCAAAATTAACCATTCAAGGTGTTTAAATGATTCGTGGCACATGTTTTATGGCGCGCTACTGTCACTTCGTCTCATTAACACCGCGCATTGCCAGTGCGTACAAAATGCCTACATGTGAATACTTTGAAACTTCACACTTCAGGAGAGAGGCTTGTTTCCTTGGTAACCGTTTTTCCCCTTTTGTCCTTATGTGCCTATCAGTGCATAATGCTGCTCAGCACATGCACCTGCATAGAAAGGACTACCCTTTTTTACCGCAAGCGAGCATACACTTTTTTTTTCAAAGCACTGCTCTTATTTGGAGGTTTGACATGCACTATGCATCTCTGAAAATAAAGCAAAAATAAAGAGTTTTGCACAGATGTTCTTTGAAAACAGACAGCACTTAAAGCCTGGGATGCTCAGGGAAGAGACCTCTCAGACCTGCCATTTTATGTAATTACTTTTAAAGTCTATGTTTGAGAGACGGAGCAAGTGATTTCATGATTGAAAATGCTGAAATATAGATGCCGTGCTTACATAATTGATCATCAGATCTTAAATACAACTCTGAGCACTGGTGGTAACATTTAGCCATCTTAAGTCAGTCTTGTGGGAGGCTAAAAATAAAGGAGCCAAAAAGTCAAGGAGAACCTGCACTTTAGACAACCATGTGTGGGTGCTTTAAAGACACTAATACACTGATATAAATACAGATAAAAATTGTTCTTGCCAAGAGATTTCTTTGCTGAGCCTTGAAGAACCTTTATTTTTTATATCTGGGCCTCTCTTCTAAAATAAACTTTATCTATCATTTTTTTGTCTTAAACAGTGTTTTGGGAAAGAAAATTCCTCAGTTTGACCGTGCATGAACCCCTTATACATGGTTTTTAACCCATTTAATTCCAAATTTTCTAAGTCAGCACATGTATATGCTTCTTGGATAGCCCAATAAAACAGCACTCAAAAAATGCTGGGTCGTTTCAACCCAAATTTGGGTCAAATATGGACAAACCCAACCATTGGGTTAACATTTTTCAATTACATTTTTAACCCAATGGTTGAGTTTGTCCATATTTGACCCAAATTTTTTTAGGGTGAAAAAATACACACAAAATTTACACTCTAAAAAAGTTGGGTTGAAAATGGACAAACCCAACAAATGGGTTGTTTTAACCCAGCGGTTGGGTTACATGTTTTATTTAACTCAACTATTTACTTAAAATGAACCCAAAGTATTTTGGAAATTAACATTTATTATTGTTTAATAATATCAAGTTTAATGAATAATAATTAAACAATAAACATTTATTCAATTTCTTATTAATAAATGTTTAACTTTTGATTATTATTGTTGCCTCTAGTAATTATGTGTCTGATTTTTAATTTCAAATCTATTTTGGGTATTTTGGGGAAAGATTCATAACGCTCCAAAGCTTAATGAAGCAGTGTTTTGAAATCGGCCATCACTATATAAGTCGTTATTTTGTTTTTTTGGCGCACCAAAAATATTTTCATCACTTTATAATATTAATATTGAACCACTGTACTCACATGAACTGATTTAAATATGTTTTTAGTACATTAATGGATCTTGAGAGAGGAAATGTCATTGCTGGCCATGCAGGCCTCACTGAGCCATCGGATTTCAACAAAAATATCTTAATTTGTGTTCCGAAGATTAACGAAGGTTTTACGGTGTGGAACGACATGAGGGTGAGTAATTAATGACATTATTTTCATTTTTGGGTGAACTTACCCTTTAAATAAAACTGCCCAGCACGTTGGGCAAACATTTAACCCATCCGCTGGGTTAAAACAACACAATCATTGGGTTTGTCCATTTTCAACCCAACTTGGGTTGATTTTAACCCAGCAGTGTATGAAATTATGTGTTTCATTCCTGGTCACACTTATAACAGTTGCTCAATTGCACCCAATAGAAAGTAAAAAAAATAAAGTAACATAATATAATCCAGTAATCCAAGAACAGAATTCAATGTAACATCTCCAAATGTGAATAAACCAGTGATTCCAAATGGGTCTCTTGTTTTTCACAAATATGACATGTTTGTGACCATGATTTATATAAGAGCATTTTATAATAATAATAGACCCTTTAAATATTATATGTACCAAATAAAATATCTGTATCTATATTATGAGATGTTTTTCATGCTTCGTTCTATCTTTCAGGGGGCACACAACATCTCTGGTCATATAAAAACGTTCACATTAAATCAGCACTTTCATTTACAGTTGACAACAATTTGTAATTTACAGCAGTAACTCTTATTAGACCCATCAAATTGAAAAGTAAATGGTCAAAAATGCTATCTATAGGATTAAATGGGCTAGAAACATCGGAATATATTGATAAATGGTCGCCTCGAGACTGTCAAAACCATATGTCTTTTTTTTTACCCATTTATGCTGTTATGAAAACACAATTCGCATATACTCTAAATGGAAAAACTATTCTCCCTCTTTTTTTAATTTCACGCTTGGATTGTTTGTGACATCGAAGCGTTTTAATTCGAGCACAACGCCAACGCGAAAAACCGGAGGAGGTACGGGGGCGCGCGTAAAAGAGCGCGCACAGCTGTCAGCACCAAGGACAGCGCTGCGCTGCGCCGCAGAACAACAGCCGACGCGCAAAGAGACGGACGATACGAGACGCATCACTGATTTCTGCTGCCAGGCTTCATGTAGTATGTGTAGTATCTTTCTCTGCCTGTCTGCAGCCTGACTTTAAGGGGGAATTCCGAAAAAGGCTGCAGTGAATGCCGGTCTCTCAGATGCCATCGCCTACTAAACGAACTGGGCACCATGAACATATCGCCGCAGTGTGCGTGAATATCGCACCTGGGATTCTATAACTGCAACACTGGACATTGCGTTCATTCTCCTCAACCGAATAGCCCCCACACGAGGCTCCGGCAGCGATACTAGAAGAGGATACTGGGGCTCTCCGTGCGCTCTTCTGGCCATACACACGATGCGTCTGCTTCTGCTGGCTGCGTTATTCTCCTGCTCCTGCGTGCGGGGCGGCTGCGAGCCCAAGATTGTGAACATTGGGGCCGTCCTGAGCCAGAAGAGATACGAGCAGGTGTTCAAGGATGCGGTCACCCAGGCGAACCAGGTGTACGGAAGGGATAAATTCAAGTTGACCGCCATCTCCGTCACTCACAAAGCCAATGCGATTCAGATGGCGCTGTCTGTGTGCGAGGATCTTATTTCCAGTCAGGTGGGATTTTTAGTATCATCTTTGAGCTGTGGAACGTCCATGTGGCAAGATCCAGTCTTAAATGACACGACTTTAAAAGTTGCCTGAGGGGTAAACATTTCCATGCAATATGCACCATTTAGAGTGAATTAATTGATGTAGCTTTCATAAGGTAGTGTTTTAAAATGCATGTTACAAGTATCATTTTTAAGTTACTGAAAAGAGTGGCATTAAATATGCAAATATATGCATTAGAAAGAGCTACAAATATACTGATGCCAATTAATAATTTCTAAGCAATTACTGCACTGTGAAAAGGGATCATCATATGACCCTTAAAATGACTTCTGTTGGCATAGCTTGATTTAGTCATATTAAATAATATTTTTGACTTTAATCAATCCAGTTAATTGAAATGTTTCCACTTGATGCATGTTTTTTAGGTTAGAAAGAAAAAAAACTTTTTATATAGGCCTATTTTTAGACAAACATATTTACAGTATAAATAGACAGATATTGAAGGGTGTTTTGTCATTTTAGAAAAAAAATGCTGAAAATATCAGTTACCATGTATAAGAAGCCATTTCTACATATTCTGACCCTACTAAAATGTCTTAATAAAATGTAGCACTGCTGNCTGTCTCTCTCTCTCTTATATATATATATATATATATATATATATATACACATTTTTTTTTATGAAGCACTTTTTTTAGGTTAGTCAACAAAACATTTTTACAGTTTAGGCATTGACCTGCGGAGACTTCCTTGGGCAGTCGAACTTGGTTTGGATTGTGGCAGTAGATTGAAGCTGGATAATTTGTTTAGAGGTCTAAAAAGGACAGCCTGTCAGTTGATGATCCACGCAGGTCAATAGACTCAGTGGGAGGAAAGGTTAACGTACTGTAGCTGACCCCACAGAGCTTTAATGTCAGGAATGAGTGAGATGACCACACTGGCCGAGGGCAGCAGCTGCAAAATAAACTAGGTGACGCATGAAAAATCAATGATTTTCGATGCAAGCAGTTTCTATTTTCACAGAGTATTACTGCGTTTGATGAAAATAAAGTTGGGGGTGGAGGGGTCAACATAGTATCAGTATCTGCAAAGATGTCTTTGGGGAGGATGCCTCAGACATACAGCTAATGTTCAGTATAAATATACTGTTAAAGGATTAGATCAGTTCAGAATTAAAATTTCCTGATAATTTACTCACCTCCATGTTATCCAAGATGTTTACGTCTTTCTTTCTTCGGTCGAAAAGAAATGAAGGTTTTTGAGGAAAACATTCCAAGATGTTTCTCCATATAGTGGACTTCAATGGGGACCAGTGGGTTGAAGGTCCAAATTGCAGTTTCAGTGCAGCTTCAAAGGGCTCTACACGATCCCAGCTGAGGAATAACGGTCTTATCTAGTGAAACAATATTAAATATTAAAATTAAAATACAATATTAAAAAAATATATATTGACCACAAATGCTCGTCTTGCACTGCTCTGCGATGCGTCACGCATTACGTAATCATGTTGGAAAGGTCATGCTTGACGTATGCGGAAGTACCACGGTAGGGCAGTAGGTCTCATTTTCTCCTCCAACTTCAAAATAGTCCGACATCACTGTTTTACCTTTTTTTGTAAAAGCGTGTTTGACTTAGTCTTTGCATGTTTGCTTTGTAGACACTAGATCGGTACTTTCGCCTACATCACGTGTGACCTTTTTAACGTGATTACGCAATGCGTGGTGCATCATCAAAGATGAGCATTTGTGGTTAAAAAGTATTAAAATTTTTTTTTTTTTTTTTGAAAATTACTGATCGTTTCACTAGATAAGACCCTTATTTCCTCGGCTGGGATCGTGAAGAGCCCTTTGAAGCTGCATTGAAACTTTGGACCTTCATCCCATTGCTAACTGTTGAAGTCCACTGTATGGAGAAAAATCCTGGAATGTTTTCCTCAAAAACCTTAATTTCTTTTTCGACTGAAGAAAGAAAGACATAAACATCTTGGATGAAATTTTAAAGCTGCAGTCCATAAGTTTTGCCTCTTTGTCGCCATCTCTGTTTGAAACCTGCAATTGCAGTTGTTTGCGGATTCATCATCTTTATGTGGGTTGTGCCTTGGCATGACTCCTCAGAGCGGATGAATCTAATGTTTGCTGTCAGTCACCACATTCGTATGGATACTGTACTTCAGAATCACAGATTGTAGTCTTGAAGTATGACCAATGTAAGAATTTTCACCAGAAAATGTTATCTGAACAAGTAAGTAACATGTCTGCCACTTTTGTTCTGACCAACTGAGGAAAAAAAAGCATCACAATAAATCGCGCTGCCAATGATGATTAAATCTAATGATCACTTAGCTCGGATCACGTCAAACCATGCAAATTATTATTATTTTTATACTTTGTTCTCAAATTGTTAATGTTAACAACATCAGCATTGCGTGACTATGCGTATTTAGCGTGTATTAGCGTTACCTGTAGATTTCAATTTCTGTACAGTCTGTTCTCTAACGTTAATTTGTCATACCATACAATCCGCCATCAAAATGATAAGTTTAATTATTGCAGTTGCTGTGAGAAAAGGCTATAAATGATCCGCCTCACATGCGATATAGCCTACTAGCTGGGACTCATTCTTTATGTAAACAGCAAATGACGCAAAGACGAATGGCTGCATGCTCAAATTTCCCGCAAAAACCCACCAGTACCACCCGAATTATAAAACATTATTACAACCTAACTGTTGCGAATCGGGCTAAGGTAAGGAGATAGTTTTGATCACTGGCTGTTTATGTACTTGCTCAAAAATTGATTTTGGATGATTTTGGAAAAACTGGTGGGTTTTTAACCAAAAAAAGTTACGGACAGCAGCTTTAATTCTAAAGTGAACTAATCCTTTAAGAGTGAAAATGCGTAACCACTTTTCATTTTCTACTTGATCTGGCACATAAAACCTGTTGGTGAAACCAAATGTAGTCAGGTTGACTCAATCATGCTACATAATATTTCTGAATAAATAATATTTAAAATATACAAACCACTTAATTTGAATTGTGCTTTTTATCAGATAAAGCACAATTTTTAGGATAGCCAACAGAATAGATCACCATAGAGTTTTGAGGGGGTTTTTTTATGGCATGCTATAGCCTAAGAAGTGTAAGAGGAGAAACCCTCAAGTACTGCAGTAACAATGCCCTACATGAAGTGTAAATGAGAGATATTTTCACTACTGAATAACTATTGTCACACTCGTGGGAGTAATTCAGCCTGATGCGTTGCTTCATTAAAAGCCTGCACACGCAAAAATCACATTAAGCGGTTCTGCTTTAAGTGCTCTCTGGGTCGGTGATGTCATTACAAATGTGCTGAGGTAGGAGTCTATCTCAGGGCTGGATACTGCACTGAACAAAAACTGGGCCGAACATGAATCACTCCCTCCCATCCTGTTCGCTCTGCCTTGCTCATTCTCTCGCTAATATTCACACCAACCTCCCCCGGTCAACCCAATGGGTGTTCAGCACTCAATTATGTACATACCTTTAACAAATTTGGGCCGTAAGGTTGTGCAGCTTGTTAGCAGAATGTCAAGATAATTGCTGAATTAATTTGGTTGTGTGAGATTCCTCCATGCGAAACTGCTGTATCGCTCTGTCTGTATCGCCTTTGGCTCACTGACGTCTCTGCCCACTCTGAAGAAGAGACGTTCAATGACAGATGGAGCCAGTGCCGGAGGGTCTCTCTGGAAATACATAATGTTGCCAAACCTTTTTTTTCTCGTTGTTTTTCCTTCTCAATACAGCATATTTTTTTGAAAAACAATGACTGAATCATCTATCTTTTGTTCTATCTGTCATTCAGTATGTCGTTCTATCTATCTATCTATCTGTCTGTCTGTATATATGGCTAGCACTCAAATGCTCAGTATGCTGATGAAAACTATTCAAATTAAGTGTATACCTTTAGTACAACTGAAACAAACCCTCCTTTTAATATATGATAGACAGATTCCTCCTAGTCTTTCTTGCTCCCTTGAGTCCAATCAAAGAGCCTTCATCTTCAATCAATCAATTTGTCAATCTGTCTGACTGTGATGTGATTTATAGATTTAGTCAGAGAATGAGCCCAGATCCATGAGTCATACCTGTATTTGTATTTAAACCAGTTCTGTGATCCTGTTCGCAGGTGTACGCCATCCTGGTGAGCCATCCACCACAGTCTAATGACCATCTGACGCCCACTCCGGTCTCCTACACCGCAGGGTTCTACCGCATACCTGTAGTAGGGCTCACCACCAGGATGTCCATTTACTCAGACAAGGTGGGCTGCATTGAGAGAGAAACTGAATTACTCTGTTTCAGAATGAATCATTGATTTTCAACTATAGGCACATTGGTCTCTGTAGGCTTTTAGAAAAGCACTTTTCATACTATCATGAGTTTAATTTGTCTGTTAACATAATTGGAACGATTGGAAATTACGCATGTTTAAAAAAATGCTCACAAGTGATATTTACATGTCTTTCTGTGTATCAGTGGTGGAGGGTTTCAGTGACTCTTTCTGCAGGTTCTTACACCAGCAGGTGTCAACAAGTGACTTTCTATGACTTATTAAGTGAATCATTAATTCATCAGATTCTTTCAAAACTTTGATTCATTTAGGAACAAAATAAGTGCCGGGCTGCATCCGAGATCACATACTTCCCTACTATATAGTAGGCGAAAACAGTATGTGACAAGAGTAGTATGTCCAAATTCACAGTACTCATAAAAGAGTAGGCGAAAAGTATGCAGATGATCTACTTCTTCCAGTGAGATTCTGAAGTGTGCATACGATGGACACTTTACTATACCATGAGGCCACAGGAGAGGATTTGTCAATGGCAGTGACGTAACTGACGCTGGTGGGTCACATGACAGTGACAACATGATGAATCCGGAATAATACTACACACATTCATACTATACAGAATGTATTTTTTTAGTGGTCGCAAAGTAATTACTTATTCAAAATAAGTGCCTACTCAAGAAAGTATGCTACTTTGGACGCAGCCGCTGTCGTTATGAGTGAGTTATTGAATTGTTTATTCAAACGATTAGTTAAAAAAAACGTATTCATCCAGCAACTAAATAAATGACTATCTTTGTGACTGAGTATAAAAAACAGCTGGTAGGGACTACAATAAGCTTCTTCCTGGGTTGGTGACATCACAAACCCCATAATTTACATAAACCCTGCCCCCAGGAACATGCAAGGGTTTATGTAGGGGGTGAGGTCACGTTGGGCTGCTTTAGAGAAGAGCAAGAGTTAAGAACACCATTACCGACAATCGTCATTTTGGCTGCGTGAGATTCTCCCACTTTGTTGTTGTTGAGCAACCGAAACGCGAGCTGTTAAAGCCCCGCCCTTTTCTGGAAAGGGGGCCGGGAGCAGCAGCTCATTTGTATTTAAAGGGACACACAAAATCAGCGTGTTTTTCCTCACACCCAAAAAGGGGCAAATTTGACAATCTATAATAAATGATCTGTGGGGTATTTTGAGCTGAAATTTCACAGATACATTCTGGGGACACTAGAGACTTTACATCTTGTAAAAGGGGCATTATAGGTCCCTTTTAATAATGTGAAAAAATGCCTGTAGTTGAAGAAACACCCTTTTATTATTTTACTAAAATAAAAACATTGTAATTTTTAAACTTTACAGTATGTCTCCCACCTTTCTTCTTTTCTCTCTATCCATCTTTCAGAGCATCCATCTCTCGTTCCTGCGTACAGTGCCACCATATTCCCACCAGGCACATGTGTGGTTTGACATGATGCGGGAGTTCCGCTGGAATCACATCATTCTAATCGTCAGTGACGACCATGAAGGCAGAGCAGCGCAGAAAAGACTAGAAACTCTTCTGGAGGAGAGAGAGACCAAGGTAAGATACTTCTTCCAGTTCCAGGATTCCCAGTGTGTGCTTGTATGCAGGCGTGTGTGTATCAATCGCAAAGGTCTTCTATGTACGTAACTGTTTTAATTTTTTGTCATGTGATCACATCTCTCATGCCATGTTGTAAATGTTGGCTAACATTCTAAAACCAAAGGCGTCAGCCATGTCTAATGTGGTCTGATTTGAATTAACGTGCGTTATTTGCTCATTTCATGTTGCTTTCTACCATAGTCAAAAACTCCTGTGTCTTTCCACAACAGGAGCAAAATGAAAACCATAACCTGGGGCGTTGCAAAGCATCAGTGACTCTTTAAACATATTTATGCCATGTGTTTACACTATATAAACTGGTATTTTTGTAGCCTTGAGCCATAGATATAATTCGTCAGGTGGTTCAGAGCTGTGATTGCCTCATAAATACAGTGGTGCATTGTGGGAATTTTGCTCTTGCAGAGGTTCTGTTCAGTTTCCTTGGGGATGAAAGCTAAATCACCATCCCACATCCCCCCTGCTCAGCACTGAGGTAATTATTGTTGCCCTCATTGCTGCGAGAGATTATTAACAGTGAAACTATTTAGGTATGGTGCGAATTGAGCTACTTACCCACAGAGACGTTTCTGGTGCTAGAAGACTGGTGAAATACCACATAACTGCTTTATTTTAATTTCTTCTTCATTTTATTCTTATTATTATCAGAGGCATCATGCATCTTTTATCGAGGGGTCACCAACTCTGTGTCCTATTAGAGAAAAAACATGAAAAATTGGCAGAATGAGTTAAAATTTATGCAAATTTATGAAAACATTTATGTAAATCCTTATATATATATATATACACCATTCAAAAGTTTGGAAACATTACTATTTTTAATGTTTTTTTAAAAAAAGCTCTTATGCTAATCAAGCCTGCATTATTTTGATCAAAAATACAGGAAAAAAAAGAATAATAATATGAACGTTAAATATTATTACAATTTAATTTAATATACTTTAAAATATAATTTTTTCCTGTGATGCAAAGCTGAATTTTCAGCATCGTTACTCCAGTCTTCAGTGTCACATGATCCTTCATAAATCATTCTAATATGCTGATTTATTATCAATGTTGGAAACAGTTGTGCTGCTTAATATTTTTTATAACCTGTGATACTTTTGTCAGGATTCTTTGATGAATAAAAAGATTTAAAAAGAAAAAAAGAACAGCATTTATTTAAAATAGAAATCTTTCAAAAGTTTGGGGTCAGTCATTTTTTTCTTTCTTTTTTTTTTTGAAAGAAATGAATACTTTTATTTAGCAATGATGTGTTAAATTGATAAAAACTGATAGTAAAGATTTATATTGTTAGAAAATATTTCTATTTTGAATAAATGCTGTTCTTTTTTAACATTATACTGTATTCATCAATGAATCCTGAAAAAAGTATCACAGTTTCAAAAAAAATATTAACCAGCACAACTGTTTCCAACATTGATAATAACTGAGTATCAAATCAGACTGATTTCTGAAGCATCATGTGATACTGAAGAATGGAGTAATGGCTGATGAAAATTCAGCTTTGCATCACATAAATGAATGAAATTTTGAAGTATATTCAAATAGAAAAACATTATTTTAAATTGTAATAATATTTCACAATATTACAGTTTTTATGTATTTTTTATCAAATAAATTTAGGCTTTATGAGCATAAGAGACTTCTTTTGAAAATAGTAATGTCATATATATATATGCCCCATGTACAGCACAGATGTGCTAAATAAATAAATTTGCCTTGCCTAGATTATTATCACATTTTTGTAGTTGAGTAATTAGTAGGAATGAGTCATTGCTATTTATCATGCATGAAACGCTTCTGCTTCTTGATTTACTGCAATGTGAAATTATGTTTGATTAAGCCTTTGAGAAGTTAAAATTTCAGTAAAATCACCTAATATTTTTTTGTACATTTTTTGCTGTCATACTGACAGCTTTAGTTAACGGAAAGAAAAAGTCTTTATTTGGCCCTTTGTGCACTGCTACTGACGTTTTTAAATTGCCTTCTGAATCATAGAATAGAGTTTCTAAAACCTGGCAGCCATTTTGTGGTGCTTGTATAATGTGCATTTATATCAGGCGCTTTTTTTTCTTTTCTGTTTTTTAGAGGTGCAACTTCATTTATTCAATTCAGAACATCATGCTGTCTTCTAAAACATTCAGAAAAAAACAAAACAATTGTGGTACAGCACTTTGTCAATGGGAGAGAACATTAAAAGATACACCTTTGTATCTGATACTAATATGCACCCTTTAGGGATAAATAAATCACAATGGTGTATCACTGATACAAGAAACAAGCTAAAAGTAGAATTTTTCATATAGTGTATTTATATTGTACGTCTGAACTCTTTTCTAATTTATGTACAAAATGGTTGCTCCTGCCATCGCAGTATTTTTGGTAATTTTGTTTGTAATCTTTATTGAGAATGCAATAACTTCCTCTGAAATGACAGCTGTTCCTTTATTGTCACTTATGCCGCATGATTTACTGGATAATGTTAAGTGATAACCAAATAGCTAAGTTTTAGTAACACCAATTCACATTGACTTTAAGAAAATATTTATACAATAATCACTTTTAAAAGTTATAGAGAAATGAAAGCAAGACCGCCTATCTGAATGTCTAATATACTGTATTAAATAATGTATACAGTATCTCACAGAAGTGAGTACACCCCTCACATTTTTGTAAATATTTTATTATATCTTTTCATGTGAGAACACTGAAGAAATGACACTTTGCTACAATGTAAAGTAGTGAGTGTACAGCTTGTATAACAGTGTAAATTTGCTGTCCCCTCAAAATAACTCAAAACACAGCCATTAATGTCTAAACCGCTGTCCACAAAAGTGAAAATGTCCAAATTGGGCCCAAAGTGTCAATATTTTGTGTGGCCACCATTATTTTCCAGCACTGCCTTAACCCTCTAGGGCATGGAGTTCACCAGAGCTTCACAGGTTGCCACTGGAGTCCTCTTCCACTGACGACATCATGGAGCTGGTGGATGTTAGAGACCTTGCGTTCCTCCACCTTCCATTTGAGGATGCACCACAGATGCTCAACAGGGTTTAGGTCTGGAGACATGCTTGGCCAGTCCATCACCTTATTGAAGGTGGGTTTGGGGTCGTTATCATGTTGGAATACTGCCCTGCGGCCCAGTCTCCGAAGGGAGGGGATCATGCTCTGCTTCAGTAGGCTTACTTCTGGGACGACAGCCATGCAGACAAATTTGATGCAGTGTGCGGCGTATGGTCTGAGCACTGACAGGCTGACCCCCCACCCCTTCAACCTCTGCAGCAATGCTGGCAGCACTCATACGTCTATTTCCCAAACACAACCTCTGGATATGACGCTGAGCACGTGCACTCAACTTCTTTGGTCGACCATGGCAAGGCCTGTTCTGAGTGAAACCTGTCCTGTTAAACCGCTGTATGGTCTTGGCCACCGTGCTGCAGCTCAGTTTCAGGGGCTTGGCAATCTTCTTATAATTAATTTATGTAGAGCAACAATTCTTTTTTTCAGATCCTCAGAGAGTTCTTTGCCATGAGGTGCCATGTTGAACTTCCAGTGACCAGTATGAGAGACTGAGAGCGATAATACCAAATCTAACACACCTGCTCCCTATTCACACCTGAGACCTTGTAACACTAACGAGTCACATGAAACCGGGGAGAGAAAATGGCTAATTGGGCCCAATTTTGACATTTTCACTTAGGGGTGCACTCACTTTTGTGGCCAGCGGTTTAGACATTAATGGCAAATTTACAATGTTATACATGCTGTACACTCACTACTTTACATTGTAGCACAGTGTCATTTCTTCAGTGTTGTCACATGAAAAGATATAATAAAATATTTACAAAAATGTGAGGGGTGTACTCACTTCTGTGAGATACTGTATTTATAGATGTCAGGAAAGTTATAACAGGAAAGATCAACCAATTGCTGCATGTCTACATAACAGTGCTGAAATTTCAGATTGTTATATTCTAAAGCATATCAGACTAAGACTCTATTCTTATGCACTATGCGCCAAGGATCATTTTCATATTCCTTCTACTATCAGTTTACACAAGTGTCAGTTATAATGAGCTATTTCCAGCCTATGCACAGCGGGGGTTCATGGCTGCAGCATGAGTTTAGTTAAAGAGGTGCTCAGGAAAGGCCACCGTCTATTCACCTTTCTAATTTCCTTTGAGGTGCCATAATGAGCAAATGCCACGACACGCATATAGGTCATGCATAATTTCAGAAGCTTGAAACGAGAATCGCATGAGAGCACGTCCAGTCTATCACGGTATTAGGGCAGTGTTGTGTGTCTATGCAAGGGAAGGTTTATTTATATGACTGCAAAATGGCACCGTTTGAGCCGGGGTTTCCCCCTGAGGCCACTGCCCTCAAAAATACAGCAGAACTCAAGATGGTGCAGGAGAAAAAGGTCCTCTTAGTGTGCTTCTACAATCATACCGCACTCTGCATTAATATTGAGCGATTTGTTAACTTGGCAGCAGGTCACAGTAGTCTGTGATCTGTATTGAATTTGAAGTAACATTACATCAATAATTCAGTAGGCATTCACGCGCTGCTGAAGGTAGTTGATCTGGATTGATGAAAACGCACCACTTGGTTCCTTAAGTTTGTAATGTTGTTGGGTTTTCTAGCTTTGTTTAGGTCTGCGATCTTATGTCAGATGGTCTATGATGTTTTTTGCAAGTCCCAGTGTTAGGGATTCAAATTTGGAGCAGAAAAGTGAAAATTTGTTGGTTGCTTTACTGCCCACCATTTTCAACTGTTTATAATATTCTTCTGTGTCTGCATATTTTCTCTGTGCACATTACTCATCAGAATAAAAAAAGGAACTATGAAAACCAAGACCAACTGTCCTTTGACAACAAGAGAGGACCTAAGGTATATTTGCATGGTCAATGCACGCCGCCCTCCAAAATCTCTAAACGTAGCTACTAGAAACAGCCCAACCAATCACCGGCCAACCCAGAAATGCCCTTCTCTTGGTAGCACGTGTTTCTTGTTACGTTGAGACGTTACTTTTCCCTTTTTTTATGATTTAAATGAAGAATGGATTTCTTTTGAACGATTATTATTTCCGTTTAAAAAAATTTTCAAACGCTCCGCTTCTTTCATTACCATTTTTTCCTTTTAATAAAGGATGATGCATGGTTTAAAAAAAAAAAAAAAAGCAAGCCCATTCCTTTGTGGAGATTCGATAGTTTGGGACACAACACTCTCTAAGATTCTTCTTCCTATTGCAGCATCCCCTCGTTGCTCTTTTTTTCTCGACTCTTTTTCTTTGGGGAAATGACGTCCTCTCACCTGTCACTCCCCTTTCCACCTGGTTTTAGTTTCCGGTTGCATCGGTTTCACTCCCCGAAACCTCTAACATGCACGTCCTTCTCTGAAGCCTTGATAACCCTCAGTTTGCATGCGACAATGCCGAAGTTTTAAATTTGTTTTGTTTTTCAAGCTTTTTATTCTTTTATTTTTCATTTTGAAGCAGTTTCCCTGGAACTCTATCATTTTCTCCCTTTTCAGTACCCCCCTCCCCCAAAAAAATAAAAATAAAAAAAACAGAAACAACTAAACCAACCAAAAGTGCTAAATGAGGCAGCATGGTTCAGTTACGGAAGTAAATAGCCTCTTTGACTGATTGTGTACCCCAATCTCAGGCCGAGAAAGTGCTTCAGTTCAACCAAGAGACTAACTTAACTGCTCTGCTCCTGGAGGCCAAAGAGCTGGAGGCTCGAGTGATCATTCTCTCTGCCAGGTAAGAGGTTTACCGCATGATGTTATGTCAGCAGCCCGCCAAAATCTCTGCAGTTCACTCTTCACTCTGCAAAATAGTAATGAATCAGAATGAGTCATTCACATATTTATTATTCTTTAAATCCTGCTGAACAGACCAGCATATGTTGTGTTTTGGTTACTTGTGTTTCTTAAAGGAATATTCTAGGTTCAATACAAGACTAGTTAAATGAACACAACTTGTGGCTTGATGTTTATTGCAACAAAAATAAGTTCCATTTTTGTTCTTCCTTTTCTACAGGGCTTGACATTTTTGCTCACCAGCCAATGTGGCCAGTGGTTTTCCAAAGTTACTAGCCACTCAGAATTTTCACTAGCCATACATGGGGAAAAACTGCCATATAGATATTTTTAATATTATCTTAAAATTTGGCAGCAGGTATATTAGGCTGCTGTCACTTTAAGACCTGATACACGGATCCATTATACTGTTAAACATGTGTTTTCTTTCTCAACTGTTTACATTCAATTAAAGGGTTAGTTCACCCAAAAATGAAAATTCAGTCATTAATTACTCATCCTCATGTCGTTCCACACCCTTAAGACCTTTGTTCATCTTCGGAACACAAATTAAGATATTTTTGATAAAATCCGATAGCTCAGTGAGGCCTCCATTGCCAGCAAGATAATTAACACTTTCAATACCCAGAAAGCTACTAAAAACATATTTAAAACAGTTACAACCTTAATGTTATGAATACTACTGAGAATACTTTTTGTGTGCCAAAAAAACAAAATAGCGAATTTATTCAACAATATCTAGTTACTGATGAAGCTTCATGAAGCTTTGAAGCTTTACAAATCTTTTGTTTTGAATCAGTGGTTCGAAGCATGTATCAAACTGCCAAAGTCACGCCCCCCAGTGGTGAACTATTGAAATTTCGAAACATTTATGACGTAAGGAAGCCTTGTTTACTGAAATCATGTGACTTTGGCAGTTTGATACATTCTCCGAACTGTTTTAAATATGTCTTTAGTAGCTTTCTGGGCATATGGAAGTGTTAATGGTGGCCTCACTGACCCAATGGATTTTATCATTTGTAGCCATTTGACATTATTTTGTGTGTATTTGACTGTTTAAGCGCAATAAGCAGCAAAAGAGAACTCAATTTATTCCTGAGAGGCGGCTTTATGTGCGTGCACTTTGGTGTGAGCACAAAATCTGTGGGAATGAGTAAAATTATGCGCAGTGCATGCAAATGAAACAAATGAGTGAGGGGAGGCGGGATTGTGTGTCAACTCGCTGTCAGAGAGATGAGAGAGCGAGAAAGCGCAGCTGTTATCGTGTATCTATTCTGCGGAAAATGAGTATTGGAAGCATTTCAGATATCTCTGTAATGATATGTATCGAAAAAATCTATATTTTTGACAACACTACATTGTACTTAGTTTATATTATATATAAAATTCAGCCCACCAAAGTGGCTATTAGAAGTGACTGCGTTACACGCCACGGCTGAAATCCACCCGCATTTGGTGGGTTGGTGGGTGTTAATGTCAAGCCCTATATATAGCTTAACTAGCAATAGTTGGTTGACTAATTGGTCAAAAAGATTTATTAGAAAATCCATGTTGGCAACAGGTTTTGCAGGTGCACAATTTTGCTATGCTGGCCCACCAGCAAGACCAGCACGAAAACCAGCACTACCCAGCAGCTCTTTTCAGCAGGATAGGCCTTAGAACACTTTGAAATAAATACAACTGAAAAGTCAGAACAATGGGTTTACAAAACAATTTCATACTTCAATGAGCTTCTCATATTTATGTCAGCTGTTATAAACCTGTCTATCTGCCTTTAGTGAGGAAGATGCAGCCGCCGTGTACAAAACAGCGCGCTTCCTCAACATGACAGGCTCAGGCTATGTATGGCTGGTCGGGGAGCGTGAGATGTCCGGTAAAGCTTTGAGCGAAGCCCCTGATGGTACGTACGCCTACCTCAGTATAACTGAGACAGAAGCAGAGGAAAAGAAGCCATTTGTCTCAGTTGTTCTGTTAACTTTGACTAGAGAGGTTTAATTGATGAAGCAAGTTGTGGATGTCAGTGTGTGTATGTGTGTTTGTATATAAATTAACCGTTTAAACATTTAAGCACTTGATGTGTTTAAAGGTTTTAAACGAGTCACTTTAGATTACACCATAACGGTTGCTTTCTCTGGTTCGCTGGCAAGATTAATTACAATTGTGAATTCAATGTTGACCTCTAGAGGTTTAATTAAGAAGTTGCCATAAAGATGTTACTGTCATGAAGTAGTTTTTTGCTGAAAATGTGTGTTAATTCACAGAGTGTGGTTTTATCATATCATGTTTATTTTATTAATAGTCTGGCTTTCGTGAATTTAAAAAGGGTGTTTTTTCAACCCTCCCTTTGACGTGTTTCTGGTATTGGTAAGCTATAAATGGCCTTTTATGTCCCAGACACTGCACAAGTCATGTTTGTTTAACCCTCTGGTGCTCTTCGATCCAAATTGTTTTTTTTGTTTTTTTACTTCATTGGAATGATCCGAAACTTGGTAAAGGTTTTGGCACTAGCTATGTGAACACCCACACACACACAAAATCACGGACATAATTCTGAAAGGTTAAATGGTCCTGAAAAAAATTGTCTGCATTGTAAATGAATGGGAAACTAATTTCATTTAGTGGAAACTATTAGTACTGCGCCCAAACAAATTCTTACTGAAAACCATTTTTTTGAGATATCAACCTCAAATTTGGAATACAACTTGTTTAGGTTTATGCCTTTGATTTTCTCACCATTTTAGAGTAAAAAGTGTTTTGGAAAATATATGTTTCATATAAAATTTTAAAATAATATTTTTGCGCCTTTTTCATAACAATGTATGTAAAATTCAAACTTTTTTTTAAATTCACTTTTTAACTTTTTTCACTTCAGCAATAAACTGCCAAGTGTCGTCTTTAAAAAAAGACCAAACTTTGTGAAAAAAGACCAAAGTGTGTGCTCCAAAGCATTCAAGATTTATGAGTTTTATTTCATTTCAGGTCTATGCTCATGGATTATAACTACAGCATAAATATAATGTGGTACCATAAAATCCCCTAAAAAATACAAAATATTAAATAAAAAACATTATGGAACTAAATATAGTACTTTAATTTCATTTTATTTTTTTTAAACAATTCAGTCATTTTTGACCGCCACGCGAAGAGCACCAGTTTACACTTTTGTCGTTGTTGCTCCCAATACACTTGCTCACCTTTTACCCTGGCAGTGTTTTTCTTGTCTATGTCCACACTTAAACACTTGTGGAGTTTTCACAGTAAACCTTTGGAGATTTCTTACAGAACTGGATCTTTCAAACCCTGCTCCAACAACAAAAACTCAGCTGAAGTTGGATTTATGTACGAAGTATACCTTAATTCTGATATATTTCATCAATCAGTGTGTGTTATCGTCTCACCAGTTGGACAGGACTTACCACAGTTTGGGAGTAGGTGGCGCTAGTGTGTTCAGTTCAAATCCAACCTCAAGGGTCAAAGCTTGCATTTTTGGCAAAATGTCCAGCAAAAGTAATGTACCTGTGAAGAACCAAAAACCATTAATTTTACATGCTGACTCTAATTGGCTAAATCTACCAGTGGAAAAGAGTTGACAAAGCATTGATTTGAGAGTCATTTACCCATGCTGGCTCAAAGGGTGACCCTATGGGTTTTTTGCGTTGGAAAGGGCTCCTAAATGTCAAGGGTGAACAGCTCACTGCTTCATTTTTGACGTCAACACATAGGACTGATTGGCCTCCAGCTCATCAATGGCAAGAACGAGTCGGCACACATCAGCGATGCCGTTGCAGTTGTAGCCCAGTCCATCCAAGAGCTCTTTGAGAAAGAGAACATCACAGAACCTCCAAGGGGCTGCGTGGGAAATACCAACATCTGGAAGACAGGGCCACTCTTTAAAAGGTTAGTACTACTACATATCATGCATGCAGCTGACCTGTTTAATTTGATTTTGTATGATTTGTTTTTATTTTTCCTCAACGTCCAGCTTGAGGGGGCATCTGCCTCATTCTTTGATGGGTTTTGACAACCACAGACAGATGTTCAATGTGATCTAATGCGCTGTCACAACACATGATATCTATGCAATTTTTCTTGCATCACATCCATATACAAAAAAGTTACTCACGGGTCATTACTGGCTGCACTCCACAGGGTATTGATGTCTTCTAAGTACCCTGAGGGCCTAACAGGACGCGTTGAGTTCAATGATGACGGTGACAGAAAATACGCTCATTACAGCATTCTCAACTACCAGAAGAGCAGGCTGATTCAAGTCGGCATTTACAATGGAACACAAGTACAAGTCTTTTCTTTAACAGTGTTTAATTTATAATTCCATAACATGGGTCCTCAATCTTGCATTAGTTCCTGTGAGACATACAAAAATAAATTTTACATTTTAAAAATACAGAGTTTCAAGCCAACACTAAGTATTTCCTAAACTGTATTCAGTGCCAACTCTGTAATGGCACTTTTGGAATCTATATAGGCAAATTATTACAGATTAGAGGATTTAACAAAGATTATGATTATGACTATAAGCCTGTTAATTATCTGCTACAACTATCTTCATTAGGTGGTGATGAATAAACAGAGGAAGATCATTTGGCCTGGAGGTGAAACAGAGAGACCGAGAGGATTCCAGATGTCTACTCGATTAAAGGTACAGAGTTCACTTTGTTTATCCAAAACTTGCTAAAAATGTAGGGCCATGAATAAGGAAATGACCTGAATGCTTAATATATGTTTCATATAGGTTAACTGAACAAAATCGCATCTATCTTTTACAGATAGTGACCATTCATCAGGAACCCTTTGTGTATGTGAAGCCAACTACGCTGGAAGGGACCTGCAAGGAAGAGTACACACCTAATGGAGTCTTAATTAAAAAGGTGATCTGCACTGGACCAAATGAGACCATCCCAGGTAACCCATCAGGGACGTTTATAATGTCACTGTGCTTTTCTACATCTGCCATCTGGAGATACATACATACATATATATGCAGCAGGTATTTATATATGTATGAATGTAACAAGTGTGACATGACTCATGCGTGTTTGTGTGTTTGGGTGAAAGTATGTTTGAAATCCGATTCTGTGTGTGTTTTACATGGTAAGTGTGTGACTGACTATATCTGCTTGATGCAAAATGTGTGTGCATGTGCTGGATGTTTGCAAACTATGTGTGTGTGTGTGTTGCTTGGGCTTCCATCGTAGCATTCTGCTTTGTGTATAGTGACAGCTGTGGGTATGCATTGTGTTGCAGCCAATATAAGCTACAGGTAAAGTGTGAAAGTCAATATGGAAGGATTGTACTTCTTTTAGATGCTAATGCTCCCATTTGGGTGTTGAGTTCTGAGATCATAATTTATGGGGAAATATATCCATTCTGACCACAAAAGTTGCGGCTACTTCACTTTGATTCAGCCAGTACCATAAAGAAACTGGAACAAATTAATTTGCAAAGCTTGTTAATATTTTATTAAGTTATCATTGCAAACAATCTATGACTGGCTGAGTAGCAGAGCGAAAGCTGTACTTGGAAAATTGATCAGACCTCAATGCTGTCTTACAGTTGAGAGCACAGCCATCTAAAAGAGAATGACAATCTCTGAATAATTGAATGATTTTAGCATTGGGTGAGTGGAGTAAGAATGGTGGGCTTTCAAAATAGAGATTTTCCTCATAGAACTTTTTCAGATGGAATGAAATTTCACTTTTTCTGGTTTGGTTACAGGACGCCCAATTGTTCCCCAATGTTGCTACGGATTTTGTGTTGACCTTCTGATCAAACTGGCAATGACCATGAACTTCACCTATGAAGTACACCTGGTGGCAGATGGGAAATTTGGAACACAGGAAAGAGTAAGTATACTTTCCTTATATTTTGTGAAGTATAAGCAACCTGATTATCATATGAAAAATTCATAGAACCAGTAATATTGCTTTCTATTTATCATTTGGTGATATAGGTAAATAACAGTAACAAGAAGGAGTGGAACGGCATGATGGGTGAGCTCCTGGGTGGCCTTGCTGATATGATCGTTGCTCCCTTGACGATCAACAATGAACGAGCCCAGTACATAGAATTCTCCAAGCCTTTTAAATACCAGGGACTGACTATCCTTGTGAAAAAGGTACAATTTCACTACCACATTCAATCTGTACTTTCATTACAGATCACAAGTATAACCTTGTTGAAAATTGCAGCATTGCCAGTCTTCACTTGCTAGTCTTGTTACAGTATTGCTGGCACCTAACAGAGCAGATACTGAGTGAATAGAATGTGCTAAATGTATATAAGTGGTCATGCAATGTGTTTTTCAGGAAATTCCTCGTAGTACACTGGACTCGTTCATGCAGCCATTTCAAAGTACACTGTGGCTACTGGTGGGTCTGTCGGTACATGTGGTGGCGGTGATGCTTTACCTACTAGACCGGTTCAGGTACAACAAGACAATGGGTTGAGAGTTTTGCTAGCTGTTCCATGTGTGCCCACAGGGTGCTGTGTGTGTGTGTTGTTTGTTCTGTCTTTTTAGGTAGTTTGTTTCACTCATTGGGATCATGTAGAACCTTTGTTTCAGGATGCCTCCACAGTACATGAGAGTGCTGAACAAGTTTTATTGTCAGTGTTTCGCCATGGAGGTGGGGGAGGTTGGGTGGCTGCACTCTGTGAGCCTGTTCTCTTTTCCCTCTCTTGTCTTTTCCTGTCTGCTCTCTGTCTCTTTGCTTTTATAATTCTCTCTATGGTACTGGCAAGTGCTATTTGACTTGAAAAATTGGTTCTCATTGGGATACTGGAGAATATGTTTCAAGACTACTTATGGGTTCTTTCCCTATTCTCTATTTGATCATGTTCACTGTTTCACCTGTATTTCCCAGCCCATTTGGAAGGTTTAAAGTAAACAGCGAAGAAGAAGAAGAGGATGCCCTCACCTTATCTTCAGCTATGTGGTTTTCCTGGGGCGTTTTGTTGAACTCTGGAATCGGAGAAGGTGTTATGAAAGTCAAACTTTGCTTCTGATCATGTTAAATTAAACAAGTCAGTTTTATTTGACATATGTTTGACTACTTACATGTTGTCCAGGTGCCCCACGTAGTTTTTCAGCGAGAATCTTAGGAATGGTGTGGGCTGGCTTCGCTATGATTATAGTAGCATCTTATACTGCCAACCTGGCTGCCTTCCTAGTGTTGGACCGGCCTGAGGAGCGCATCACCGGCATCAATGACCCAAGGGTATGATTCTCTAAGCACTTGAAGTACCAAAGTAAAGTTTTCTAAGATGTATACAGTAAGTTTGCATTTTTTTTCCAGCTGAGGAACCCATCAGACAAGTTCATCTATGCCACAGTGAAGCAGAGTTCGGTGGATATTTACTTCCGGCGACAAGTTGAGCTGAGCACCATGTACCGCCACATGGAGAAGCACAACTACGAGAGCGCCGCTGAAGCCATCCAGGCTGTTCGGGACAAGTGAGTCCCTGCTGGGTAGACACTAGCAGGTCTGGCCTCACGGTCAGTCAATCAGTCACAATCAGTCTTAAGGGTCCTGGGCCTGTAGGTCTCAGGTATATAAATCAGTGCCAGAACTTGCTGCACTAACCTGTGACCCTGGCCCATATCCCTGCTCAGGAGAGGCCCAGCTATGTGCCACACATAACATATATAAATAATGAGTTAAAGAACACCTTTTTCAGGTTTTCAGCAAAAACGTCATTGAGGGAATCCAATGGGGGACAAAGCTCCACTCGTCCGGCATTGGATTTCATTTGCCTATGAGGTGGCAGTCTAGTTTCCTGGTAACAC